>LKTO01000200.1:0-83002 GCA_001399465.1 Hymenoscyphus scutula
TTAAAGTAAAGTAGTAGATATAAGAGTATTAAAGAAGCGGCTATACTTAAAGTAACTACTATAGTACTCTAGAAAGAGGTTAATATAGAGGAACTAATCTAGCTACTTTCATCTTAAATTACTCTAGAAGCTAGTAGTCTAACTCTATATAATATTAGCCTACTAGCTTTACTAGTAATACTTAAAAGTTCTAAGCTCTCTAATCTATTAGATAATAATATTAATAGTTAACTTCTACTTACTTCTAGTAACTCTAGTAACTATACTACTCGATATAATAAGATATATACTAGAGTAGATTTAGAGAATATTATTCTAGAAGATATATTATATACTATATATATAGTACTAACTACTTAATAGAGTTTATATAGCTCTTATTACTTAGCCTTTTCTACTATACTAAAAACTAAACTAATAACTTGTCTATATTAAGATTAGATGTCGCTATCTCTAAAGATATATAGAGATATACTATACTATCCTTTTAAAGACGACTTATAAAAAGTATATAACTAGAAGATTAATACTCTAAAGTTAAAAAACACCTTTAACCTTATTCTATAACTAAATAATAATAACTCTCTTTCTTTAATATAGATCTAGATATATAAGTTTAATAAGAATAGATATATTCTTAAGTTTAAAGCTTATATTTATATAAGAGAAGACCTTTAATAGATAGACTAGAAGACCTACGCTACTAATTTAGTAATATAAACGTTCTATATAATAATAGCTATTATTATAGCCTATAACTTAGAAATCTAATTATATAATATAATTAACATCTATATTAATACTAGATTAAAATAACTAATTAGATATAAGTGTTCTAAGAGATATAAGTAGAGTAGGTTAGAATAGAAAGTAATTATAGCTTTATATAGTCTTAAATAATTAGCTTATCTCTAGTATAATAATATTATTAAGACTCTTACTAAGTTTAACCTCTATCTAGTCTCTAGAGTCTATTATCTCTTCTTAAATAGCTAGCTTACTCTTATACTATATATAGATAATATAATTATTACTTATTCTAAGGAAAATTAGTCTAAAGTCGACGAATTCGAGAAATAGCTACTTTCGAGATATTAAATATAGTAGCTTAGCGAAGCTATATACTTTCTAGATATATAAATTATCTAGAACAGGCTTAGAAGAAAGCTCTAGTTAATCTAGAACGACTATATTTAAAGTCTTATAAGCTAGTTTAATATTATTATTATCTAGATACTATAAATACTACTATCTATAATAAAGCTAGTACTCTAGAAGAGTATAGCTTCTTCTTCTTAAATTACTAGATATTAGTAAAAGGTCGAGAGTATAAACTTCGCTTCTTACTATATAAGACTAGATATCTATAGAGCTATTTTAAGACTCTTAGAGTATCTAACTAATCCGTCGCCTTAATATTAGAGCTTATAGTAAATGCTTTGAATTGAACTACAGAGGCTTCTATATATAAGAAGGATCGATTGTCCTTTCCAATATCGAGTCCTTACTAGCTTATATACCCAGTCTACACATTCTAGAGGGTTCTGCTAAGAGTACTCTCGAAGGTTCTGTCAAGTCAATGCGTTGCGATCAATGCGTTGCGTTACTAAGCGAGGTCACGTGCTCACGTCGCTGGAGTACTCTAAGACTCACTCTACAGGTGTAACCCTTAACACTTAACACCTCTACGCTATTAACTACTTACTATACTACTTAGTAGAAACGTCTTATTTAGTAATTAAATTTAATAGTAACTTCTAAGACGCGGATTCCTTTCTCTTCTAGAGCGACGCTATATTCGCTAATAATGTCGAAACCTAGAAAAGCTCTATTAGATACTACTTTTAACTATATAAAGGTCTATTATACTATAAATTAATAAAACAATGATATATAACTACTTTAAGTACTAAGTTAAAGTTTAGAGCTCTTATTATAACTATAAAGGAGTTCTTATAATAGATATACTTATTTAGCTATAAGCTATATATAAGAAGTATAGAAGAAGTATATTAATATAGACTAGATATCTACTTATTATAAATTATATATTAGTATATAATAAGTAAAGACTAGACAGCGTTCTAATAGATTAAGTACTACTATAGACTCTTATAGTAAATAGAGATACTTAGGCTAGCTAAGCGATCTAGAGATTTCTCTTATATATAATCACGTGATTCGCTTAGACAGGTTATATGACTGTTAGAGCTTATAGAAGCTTACGTTTAGAGCTTAGGATCTTATAATCTAGAAAGGCTTCTAGAAACGAAGGTTCTATATAAGACTAGTACGTCTACTATTAGATAGAAGCTTTATACTTAACTTAATATTATATTATTATTACTACCTTAATAGCTTTATAGTTAAGTAATAAGTTTAGCTCTAAGTAAATATCTAGTTCGCGATTAAACCTCTTTATCTAGTATATAACTTAGCGATACTTAGTTATCTTAGTTAGTTAGTTCGAGAATCGTTATACTACTACTAGTATAGTAGCTAATAGCTTTATAAAGGAGTTACTACCTTAAAAGTATACTCTATTTATATAATAACTATATCTTATAGATATTAGTTATTTAATACTCGGATTAGATAATAGCTTTCGATAAAGATACTATCTTCTAGAGAGAGTATATTATACTAGGTCTACTTTCTAATTTAATCTACTTTCTTATTATATCTCTATTATATAGAATCTTTATTTATTATACTTATTTATTATATTATTTATTATCTTAATAATTATTATTTACTTCTTATATATATACTTAGCTAGACTACTTATATAAATTAATTAATTCTCTATAACCTTTAGAATCTAATACTCTTTTAACTTAATAAGTATATATCTTTAAAACCTCTCTACTAGTTTTCTTATAGATAAATTCGATATAACTATATATTAGAAGATATCTACTAACTCTTTTATTCTTATATAGCGAGTATAATATAAAAGAGTATTATCTTCTTAGTAAATTCTCTACTAAATTAAAGGCCTTCTATATTATATATAGACTATTCTATATTCTCTTTAGATATCTATAAATTAACTCTTCTATCTAACTAATTCTAGATAACTTAGAGATATTAAGATAACTTTTATATATAATTTTAATAGTAATAAGAATAAGTAAAAGCTCTTATAGTAGCTATAATTACTTCTACTCTTCTCTTTCTATCTCTTATTCTTCTTTTTTTAATAATAGAGGCTATAATAGTAGTAGTAGTATTCTAGATGTTCTAATATAGATTAGAGATCTAATATAGAAATATCTCTAGAGGTCGATTTATATTTTTAGATATTTTTTAGTAGACTAATATAAATTAGTAAAATAGAATTAAATTAGCTAGATTATATAGATATTCTAGCTAAATAAGGTTCTAATACTAATTACTAGCTTAAGTTATAATCTTATTTTTTAGTAGACTAATATAAGTAAAAGCCTAAGCTAAATATATACTAAGTACTTTCGAAAACTATCTATTTATATTATTTCTAGTAAGTATAAACGAAGATAGAAGTTATATAATAGTTAGTATAATTATAAGAGAAGATTAGAGTCTATTTATACTCTATTATTATAGCTATAATCTAAATTCTAATAAGTAGATTATATAAAACTAGACATCTATATTATTACTCTATAAAGTTATCTATTCTATCTACTAGAGAAGTAATCTTATCTATAAGCTTCTATATACGCTACCTTCTTCTTATAGACGATATAAGTTAAACTACTATTCTATTACTAAGGCTTAACTATGAAGAGTTATATCTATAGAGTAAGTCTTAGAGTACTCTAGCGATATATATATATAACCTCGCTTAGTAATATAATATATTAATTATAATATATTAACTTAATAGAACCTTCGAGAGTATACTTAGTAGAATTCTCTAGAATATATAGACTAGGTATATAAGCTAGTAAGAACTCTATATTAGAAAGAATAATCGATTCTTCTTATATATAGACATCTCTATAGTTTAATTTATAGTATTTACTATAAGTTCTAATATTAACTAGTTAGTTAGTTTAAGAATAGATAATATATAAAGTAGTAGAATTATATACTACTATTCTAAGCTCTAATCTAAATGTAAAGATATCTAACTATTTTATTAAACTATAGTATATCTTTCTAAGCTACTATTCTTTTATTATATAACTTATTAACTCTAGTATAGTATTTCTAGATTAATTTTTAAAATAGTAATTAATAGTTTTACTTTCTAATTAATTATAAATACTTTAAATACTCTCTAATCTATATGTCTCTATTTTTAGAGAGTATTTCTATTAAAATAGAGATATATCTAACGTGGTTTACCACCGAGCGACGTATATCACCGAGCGACGCACTTTTCCCTACCCTACTCCTTATAAACTTTAAGACGCGTTTTTTCAACCATTTATTATAGAAATTCAAACCCAAGAAGCGCGAATCATTCTAGCTATCAAGGCTATTCGAACGTCTAAAAAGCTAAGTAAACACTCTATAGTAAAGATCTACAAGGTCCCTGAAGTAATACTTCGATATAGAATAGCTGGCCGAACCCATTGCCCTAAAATTAAAGCTAATTGTTACAAATTGAACGACTTAGAGGAGGACACGATTATTTAGTATATACTTGATCTAGATTCAAGAGGATTTACGCCCCGTCTAACTAGTGTTGAAGATATAGCTAATCTCCTACTTAAATCTCAAGGAGTACTATATGTTAGTAAGAACTAGGCATATTAATTCATTCAACAACGACTAGAGTTAAAGACGCGTTTTAATCGCGTTTACGACTTCTAAAGAGCCTTGTACGAAGATCTAGAGCTTATTAGTACATGGTATTAACTAGTTGAGAATATACAGGCGAAATATAGTATTGTAGACCCCCTCTGCCAATATCAACCTTTAGGTCTTACAGACTCCTTCCTCACAACCTAACTAATGCTCTTTTACAGACGACATTAGTTAAGAATCGGATTACACGTCATCAAGGAAGCTCGCCAACCCCTATTTTCCAGACAGTAGCTGTATTAGCTAAGGGTACAGAGCTGTTAGCTCATGAGATGACTTTATTATCAGCCGAAGTCTATACCCTTCGCAAGGCAAATAAAGCACTAAGTAAACGCCGGAGGGCTAAAAAGACTTAGGTCTGTCAAGGGGGGGCACTTACTATAGAGGATACGTAAAACATATTAGCTCAGAAGGAAGCAGAGGAATAGGCTCGACGCGACAAGCGCTCTAAGGAGGGTAGGCAAAAGGAGGGGCAGCCGTCTAGGCGACGATGTAGTACCTACAGGAAGTCTAGTCATAATACACGAACTTGTCAAGAGGCTGTAGATACTTCTAGTTCATCAGATTCAGATTCAGATTAATTAATATAATATGTTGTGATTATTTAATTTTACTCTTTAGGTGGCAGGGTAGGGGAAAGTGCGTCGCTCGGTGATATACGTCGCTCGGTGGTAAACCACGTTATCTTATATATTTTATATCTAATTTTTAGTAAATTTACTTAATAACTTAGAGATTTTTATACTATATCTATTAGTATCTATAATTACTACTACTTATATATTAATATAGAAGTATAAGAAGAAAGTTAAGTAATAGAATCGCGAGTAGAGTTTAAAGTCTTATAAGAGACTTAGATCAAGGGGGTCAGGTTAACCAGGGGCTTGGCAAGCACGTAGTCTTAGCGAGGCGACGGACGTACGGATGTGACCCGACGGAGGTTCGTAAGGAGGCTGATACTACTGATACTATAGATGGTTTCGAGAAGTGTATAGATAGAAGAGAGTATCCGAGGGTTCTAGGCCTATATAACCATGAGGTAGACGGAGGTACGATAGAGGCATCGTTTATTCTATATCCTAATAGAATATTAATTATTCTACTACGTCTACGTACTCTACTACTTATTTAGTTCCTTATAAGTCTTAACTAATTATATTAGAGAAATTAGCGCTTAACCTAGTAGATTTATATATTAGCTAGACGTACTATAGAGTATAAGTTAATTTAAGTTTTTATTTCTTAAGTAGAAAGTAAGAATAAAGTAAGTTTAAGAGTAGCGAGTTATAGAGAGTAAAAAAGAAAATATCTTAAATTTATAATAGAAATACTTTTATTTTAATAGAAATACTCTCTAAAAAAGGAGATATATAGATTAGAGAGTATTTACGATTAATTAGAAAGTAAAACTATTAATTATTTTTAAAACGGTAACGTATTTCCCGGTCGAGCCGATCACTCGGTCGAGCCGATCACTAGAACACTAAAACGCTACAACTTTACAAATATTATAACAACGTCATTCAAAAAACCCTAGCTACTCTATACTAATTAAAGTCTAAGATGCCTTGCATGTACGAGCATTATGTCTAACCTGATTACATAAACTACAACGTCGCCGCTTACCTTCTAAGCGCTGGCGCTATACATTGTTACTACTCTCTTCCTACTGAGTTTGAGTACTTTGAACAATTTCCTCGCCTTCCTTAACTGTAAGACTTCCACCTTGGTAAATACGCCTCTTTCGCTTTCTCTCCCTTCTCTTTTTAAAATGATTTGCCTCTTGTAGCGCCTTGATTTAGCTCTTATAAGAGTAGCTCCGTGTACTATAATTTAAGCCCCCTTAGTAAACCGATCAAATGCCTCGTTGATTGATATAGGAGAGCTATTTTAGTGTCGTACGATACGGTTTCTAAGATATGTCGTCTGAAATTCAAGCTCTATTACGTTCTGTGGCGTCTTTAGGGTCTAGATTAGCTTGTCTTCGCCGAAGTTATATATGTCCTTCTCCGCGATCCTATATTTAGCAATTGTATTTTGTACAAGCCTAAAACAGTCTCTAAGAATTATAGGATCTTCGCACCAAGCTCTTTTGTAATCGTACTTACGGCTGAATTTCGTTTTAATCTCTGTACAGCGTTTGATAAAGGCAGAAGTCTAATTCTTGCCTACAGGAGGCGCATCGCGTTTAGAGAGAAGGTCTGCCATTTCTCGAACAGCTACTAGCCAGGGTGGGAATCCGCGCGAATCTAGGTCGAGAATATATCGTATAATAGCTAGCTCTTCTTTAGAGGTAAGTCTTTAAGTATTAGAAGGAGTATCGCGTCGCGAAGGAATTCCGTGTATTCGGTCGTAGAGGGTTATATAAGGCACGTCGTAGGCTTTAGCGCAAGCTCGCATACTCTCAAATTAACCTAAATTGAAGGCTTGAACAGCTAAAAGAATACGAGCCTCTTTATTAGAGGGTTGGGATTAATTAAGTAGTAGCATTTTAATTTCAAGTTGAGTGTCGCGTTTTAGTGTTCTAGTGATCGGCTCGACCGGGAAATACGTTATTTAATAGTTATACTCTCTTATTAATGATAAATTCCTTAAATACTCTCTAAGTAATTAGAAAATACTATAAATACCCTCTAAATCGATTAGAGAGTATATCTATTAGTTTTTAATTTATTTAGAGAGTATAACTATTAGTATTATTATTTTTCTCACCTCTTATTTTTATTTATAAATATACTATAAATGAATGAATTTAATAAATCAACCTACTACCTACGCTAAAACCTAATTACTTTCTAATACGTAACGGTGCCTCTCTAGTATTAGGATAGTCTAATTCTTACGCTTCTAGCCCTTGTTTTATTATCTCTTTTAATAGTATTCGACGAGGCTTTTAATACTACTCGCGATCCTGTTAATTAACCTTCTCCTTATACTTCCAGGTAGTATATTAGCGGTAGAGGTAGAGGTGGTAGTTTTAGAGGTAGAGTTAGTGATGATGGAATTACTCTAAGTTATAGTTTAAATTCACTAGGTGTAAATAAGTAAAAGTAGTGAATTTTAGCTAAAAGTTTTAATAGTTATACTCTCTAATTAAATCAAAAATTAACAGATATACCCTCTAATCGATTTAGAGGGTATTTGTAGTATTGTTCAATTATTTAGAAGGCATTCAAGGTATTTACGATTAATAAGGAGGTAAAACTGTTAATTACCGTTTTTAAAAAGACTAGGCGTCGAAGGGATTTTCAAACGTGTAAGCAGTATTTTAATGCTGTCTCCATTTTTGGTACTCATCTGATGTGCAAGCATCTTTCGCGATTATGTGGTGTAGGACTCATATCCATTGTATCTCACAAGCAGTTGAAGCCCCAGATCTTAAGCTGCCTCTAGTAATCTCGTTAACGTAAAGACCTTTAGATAACCGCCGACAGTATACCCTCGTTACTTAAAGAAACTTTAAGACTTCGTCTTTCTTGAGGGATAGTCTTGATGTATTACAGAAGCCTACAACGCCCATAGGGTGGAGTTATAATGTTAAAAAGAGATCCTTCGCTTAGCGAACAGCAACCGCAAATCGGCCACACCCGAGCAGCAACTATTTCTTCTCCCGAAGCTTCCCTACGAGAGTCCCTAAGTTGCGATATTCTTTATATTAATCCCACTGTATTTCTTCTTTTTCTGTTGTTATCTCTCGCTAAGAGATCCTTTGTATTATGTTATTCTTACCTTTTCCTATTCCTTAAGCTTCTTCCAAACGTCTGCCATTTTATTATTAGAGTAAGAATCATTTGCCCTGAATACAGTCATGAAGGACACTCCCAGTAATATATTTAAGACAATGTATTAAAATTTTTCTTCAAATTTTCCGGGAAAAACCCGGACGGAAAAAGAGAAAACTCACCAAGTGGGCCCTAACGTGGTACAGTACTAGCGATTATGTCTGAGCCATTTGCTGTTTTTACACCAAAACTTACCACACTCACTTTACAATATTATAGTAACCACGTTATCTAATGAATTTGAATTTTTTATCCGTTCTTAAAATAGTAAATCCTACTCTTTTACCTCTTCTAATACTTTATATCTCAAGCCCCTCTAATAGAATAAAGGTACTAAGTAGAGAAAGTCTAGAAAAGTCTGAATTTGCACCAAAATGGACCTAAATCACGGGGTAAAAATTAAGGGTCAGAAGAGAAGTACTATTAAAAGTTTATCATTTACTTTTATCTCGATGCACGTGAGCCAAACTTTCATTAGTGTACTTATAAATCTTGTCATAGAATTATAGGACTTTTTAGTAGGTAGTGGAGGTTTTATTAGATGTTATAAAGTAGGTAAAATGACGACTTTTGGTGGGGTTCGCTTAAATGGCTCAGACTTAATCGCACCGACTGTAACTAGCTATCATAATGAAGAATTTTCACCACTAAGATCCACAGTCCCCATGCACACACCATCACTCAAGTCAGATGCCCTAATACCGTCGAGCTCAACATCCCAAGAAAAGAGATCAAGCACTGCCCGGCTAGCTCAATCGGTAGAGCGTGTGACTCTTAAAGTCTCTATAATAGAGCTGGAATAATCACAAGGCTGCGGGTTCGACCCCCGCGTTGGGCTCAATCCCCAAGAAACAACACAGTATTTGTCCTCTCTCTTCTCTTTTTGTCGATTTTCAAGTTGTAAATATGTTTCGATTTTGTTGAACCCTTAGTGGTATATTCAGCCGTGGACTTGTTAGATACACTCAGGTAATGAGTCTAGGGAGTTAGCTAAAGCCAAGATATGGAAATGGCTTACAAACTTCGTTCTATATCGCAAACTTAACAGCCATACAGAATACAAGGAGGTGTTTAGTATTGCTTTTCTTCTTTATACTATTAAAATATCAGTATTCTAGCGACCCAACACCTAACGGATAGTGCTTGTTCCTCCACCGTAAATAGATGACTGATTTTTGTACACAATAAATTCTCTTATTTCATCACCCTTTTTATCAAATATAAAGTTGTGCTAAAGCCTTTCCCTTAACTTGGATTTTATATGAAGCCTAATTTAGGAAAGAAATTGATTAATAGTCGTAGTATTTTAAGAATTGAAGTGATGCGGCTCCAGTTGATCAGTGGAGCACTAAATTGTCTGTTCGCGTAAGGGTTTTACTTATCCTGCTTGGATATTTTCTAGCCCCCCCCCAATAAAATTAACAGTATGTAGATGCACATACAATTTCACAGGTAAACAAACCTTGAGGGCTGTTAATCTTTGGGAGGGGGGGAATACTGATCCTTCTTCATCCTCGCCCCACTTTGTACCTACCTAGCCTCTCCTATCCTACTAACTTTAGCAGCCAGCCTAGCCCAGCCTTTAGGGACTGGGCAGCCCTGGTTTTTATGTAGCTCAGGTTAGACTGATCTGGGAAGACGGAAAAAGCCGAATTTACCTTCTTACCTAGTCATATCGTCGAACTTACCTCATATCGCAGAATTTGAAGCTAACGCTCTTGTCAGATACTGTGCACCTCCTGGGACAGTGTAGTATGCTGAGACTGAAATGTTGTATACGCACTGCCCAGATTCTCTAGCCTTGCATGCTGGTACGGAGGTTCTCGATATCGGTCTTCCACGTCCCCAGATCAAAACTTCGTCAGACTTACAATGGGAGAAACTTAATTTTTACAATTCATCTAACTTTGAAGTCATGCGAACATACTTGATTTCACTTGTAGAGAGATATAAACGTCCTAGAATTCGGGAGTAGATCAAAATCGGGGAATTGTAAGAGTGGTCGCACGCGTCAAAAGTCGTCAGCTTCCCCTCTTTCTTGTATTTTATCAAATTCCTGGAAGAAACAATGGCTTAGAGTGTCTTTGCTTGATGCATGATAGACCCTTGCAACTCACTTGAACTTTTATTCTGTCCACCATTTTTTTATAGTGCGGACGGTAACTCATTCCGCTGGCTCCGAGCCCCTGAAAGCTGATTCGCTTAGACGTGCTATATCTAGCTTCAGGGGAAAAAGTTTCGAGGAAGAGCGAAATGGAGCGTTTGTTACACAGTTGCAACTTCGATCAGCACAGCCCCCAAAGCCTCTAAAAATATAGCAGTTCTCCGTTACGATGTGTCTTACGCCAACCGGTTGCATTGTGAAGGTTCACTGCCAATGGAGTCATTTCAACTTAACCATATATTTATCCAGCTTTACCAATTAACTTTTGCGATTGTTTGACTTTACAAAATCTCAGTTATGTGGCTGCATCCGCATTCGTCACCGATCTCATGAATAAGTGGGGGCCGAATTGTGTTTAGATGTCCGAGGGAGTGCTGAACGCATGCAATAAACATTTAATCTAGTGAGATATCGGGTGCGATCGCCAGTCAATATGCAAATTTATCATTCGTATATCGAAGCTGGTAGCTCTTTTGGGCTCAGGGGCTGGGGGGGGGGCGTGTTGAAGATAAGAACACCCCAATAAAACAAGGTATAAATGATCAACAGTCGTTCTTTTGGTAGCAAGCCTTGCTACTTAACCCTATATTCATTCCGATTTTCCTGGTACTTCTTACTGTATACCCCGTGGTCTTATCTTCAGTTTCAAAACACCCCACCGGGTGATCGTTGTTGATATCCGTGGCATTAAAGTCTGAACGTTACACCTATAATTCTAAGGTGGGTTGTTTCCAATATTCATGGAAATTTTTCTCATCAATTCGCAGACGCTCCCCTGAGCAAAGAATGTCATCAAATACATCAATTTACACCGGGTTCTGGGTCAACCAATCCAAAGGAGGCATTAACGCCTCTACATTAACACTCGCTAATACCGATGGAGGTGTGCTTATTGCAGCACTTGCTATTTTTATCCAAGTAGGTACCAGTTCAAGCTCTCTTTTTCAAACTCCAGTTTCAAGATTCCTGAAGCAAATAATATAGTACTAAGCTCGTCGTTAGATTGCTGGCGGTCAGTCATGGAGTATACTATGTTTCATCATGCACCAAATAAGAGCATCGAGAAAGTCCAAAGACGGTTTGCATCATCAGCAACAACTCATCTTGAGGAACAATAATTCGGACGTCAAGACGCTCTGGAGTTTTGCAAATACGTGTTGGTCGTGGCGTAAGATATGTCCCAAGGCTCTCCGGAGATCTATCGCTCTTGTGCTCATCGGAACAACTCACTTACTCATTTTTGGTGCTGCTGGGATTCTGTCTTCTCATATAACAACTGTTGGAAACCAGGTTCTCATGAAAGCAAGTCCTAGATGTGGTCCATGGAAAAGAGATATTTATGACCACGATGAGTTGTATGCCGCTGACGCAAGAAATTCATCCGACGGAGGGCTTGAAGCAAACAGACACGCGACAGCTTTTAATAATCACTGGGATAATCTTCTACGTTCAAGTGCCCAGTATGTGGAAAGCTGCGTAAGAGAAACCGGGAGCCTACCAGAATGCAATCGCTTCAAACGATCACAACTGAACTGGACTTCAACGACGGTTCCCTGCCCTTACCAAGACCTATGTCTTGGTCATCCGAACAGTTCTATGGTTATCAGTTCGGGTTTTCTGGACTCTCGGGACGACTTTGGGATTAATGGGCTGAACGACGAAAGAGTCACAGTCAAGCAAACTACTGTGTGCTCGCCTATTAAAACAGAAGGTTATACCAAAACAGGAAACACCTCAATCACTTATCGACCTCCAAACGAAGCTGGCAATAATTCCTTGGTATCTAGCAAGTCAGCGATCAACTACACTGCGGCCTTCTATGGATCAACTTACTACAATATAAGCGGGTTCGGATTTGAAGACCCAAGTCTGGAGAATGCCACGTATATTTACACCAACTACAGAGGAGTTGCAAGCCCATTTTACAATGTAAATGAGGAGCCATATGATATTATGTGAGTCCAACATTATCCGAGTCTCAATGTGAGCTAAGAAATTCATAGAACGCTGTCAGCAACCACGTCAACGACGTGGGGTGAGGATGCAGCAAGTATTTTGCTTATCCCGGAACTTTCCACTGAGAACAGCACAGTTAATTTAATCTTCGCAAGTTTCTATGGCATGTACAGTGGTCCA
The DNA here is from genome assembly GCA_001399465.1 of Hymenoscyphus scutula. Taxonomy (NCBI): domain Eukaryota; kingdom Fungi; phylum Ascomycota; class Leotiomycetes; order Helotiales; family Helotiaceae; genus Hymenoscyphus; species Hymenoscyphus scutula. The sequence goes on from LKTO01000200.1 coordinate 12,880, forward strand.
AGTGACGATTTATGGCTCTCAGCGCATCAACGCCTAAAAGTCCACGGCATGGTCAATGGGCAATATGAACGTCCTTCCGCTGCTCCCTACTTCGGCTCTGACAAAGTTTTCTCAGTTATGGCTTGTGCAGAAAAGATCCAATTCTGCAACCCTTCCACAGACACCGAAGATCCTCTTGCATGCACATATCCAGCATCTCCGATTTCAAATACTACATTAAACATGGACAACTTCAAGGCGGTTTTTCCAGGTGAACATCAGCTCGTGACGGCCCTCGCGCTTGCACAGGCAGGGTTTTATGGGTGTGTCACCAATGTCTTGTCAATCGTCAGCTTACCGTTGTTAGCACAGCGACTTACCACAGGGCGAACATCCCTGCCACCTGCTCCAAACCAGTGGGTTCTTGAAATGGAAAATTGGTTCCAGGTCGCCCAAGCCACGATGCAATACAAGCTCCTCGATTATATCTCCGGGCCGCCACATGAGTTCGCAAGGTACGGAGCATACAACGCTTCAAACATCTCACCTGACTTGAAATGGCTTTGCGGGACTCAAATCATACGGCGGAATGATTACATTAATTTCAGCACTCTTGCAATTGGACTGGTGTTTGGGTTTGGTCTCGCGATCATAGGTTTGAGTCTTGTTCTCGAGCGAAGCGTAGAATACATTCGAACGAGAAGATGCAAGGCCCAATTGTGGAGACAGAAGTTGTGGTGGGCTGATGGAATGTTGCAAGTACAAAAACGTGCTTCTGAGGTAATAGGGGTCAAGGACTGGAAGCTTGGACAATGGGAAGAAGTTCCCGTGACAAGTAAAGAACTGGAATGGAGTTGGCTGGATGTCGACGAGGAAAAGATCCATTCAGCAGGTAGCCAGGAAAGTAGTGACACTATGACGCCAGGAGGCCACCATGAGTTGGGATCCGAAGTCGAAGAGGAACCCGATCTTGAAATCGAAAGTGTCGAGGAGGCAGACCCAGAACAACACAACTCTGCGCAGGATAGTGGCGATACTTCTAGTTTTCCCCGTTCTGTTGTAGCTAATTAGGTTGCATTTTCGCGTCAGCATTTACTCTTGTCTATTTTTGTCACAAATTTACCATTTGTAACCTCGTTTCCAATTCAAGTCTTTTGTCCATAATACTACGCTTACAAAGCGATTCTCTGATGTGAAAGCATGAAATACAAAGATGGGCCCGCGAATTGATGTAAAGACCTATTGTGTCTCTAATCTAGTTTATCAAACGGTGGTCGCATTATGCTTGAGGATATCGGGATAAAAGCACCAAGTACAAAATAGCTCATGCTCGATAGAGAAGATTAAGTTTCTCCGCCTGAAACAAAAACTTCAACTCCTAGAGCCCAGTATTTCTCCGATATCGCTCCAGTACATATTGCTCCCCAGGATCAGTTAGAGGGTTCTCAAGAGAAGTGTTACCGTTCTTAGCCTCAAGCTAGTCAATCCCTTTTCATACCAAGCTTTCCCATTCGTCTTAGCCCAAGACTCCCGATGGCACATGCCAACCCCGTCAATGCAAACATAGTCCAAAAAGCAAGTCGATACCCCGCTTTTAATCCCTCCTCTGGTCCCTTGCCATGTTTTCCCTCCTGTTCTCTTCCAGAAGCCGCCACAACAGATGTCAAGGCCAACCCAAAACTGGCCCCAAATTGTGCCACTGTGTTAAATACAGCACCAGCTAGCCCTTGCATGTGTTCTGGAAATCCCTCGGATATAGCAAGCAAGCCAATCGTGAACAAAATATCGCAAGCAAGTGGGGCGAGTATTTGAGCCGGAAACGCTGCGTACCAGTATGGCCAGCTATCGTTGATAAATGCCATGAGAAGTGGTCCTCCGGAGCTCAAAGTTAGAGTCGCGACAACGAGGATATATGGATTTGATCGGTGTATGAGAAGCCCAGTGCTAAGCTGAACTATAAAACCGACTATGAGAGAAGGTAATATGCGTACCGATGCTCCAATTGCTGAAATCTTCTGGACTTCTTGAAAGCTGTTGCTGTGTGTTAGCTTTTGGGGTACTTGTTGCTGAAAATAAGCTATCGGAACGTACAAGAGCGAGCAGAAAACTTCCATTCCGTTGATGACCGCATTCGAAAACAGGACTATAAGGCAAACACTCGTGAAGACTGGATTCCTCCAAAGTGAGTTGGGAATAAGTGCTGGGAGATTTAAACGTTCACGGCGACTCTGCCACATGATGAAAACTGGTATTAAAGCAGCGCTTATCACCAGCAAAGCGATGTTAACTGGTTGTCGAATATTTGAAACTGAACCGGTAAGAGTTCTATTTGAATGTCAGTGCGATAAGCTAGCGAAATCTCCTAAGGAACTCGAAATGAAATAACTCACGCGAGAACGTAAGAGAAGAGGGCCAAACAGGACGATGCCATCAGAGCGCCAACCCAGTCTATCTCATTTTTGAGCTTAGTGAGTGGAAAACGCTCAAGGGTAGCATCTTGCGGCAAAGCCCATAAACTAATTGCAAACAGAGCAAGCGATAGACCGCCAGAAAGGTAGAACGAGAATCGCCATCCTATTGTTTCAACTATGACACCTTCAAGCACCATACCAACAGAAAACCCAATTGGTTGGACAAATCCCAAACAGGAAAACCCAATATTGCGAGCTCGACCAGCTGGAACTGATTGAGCTACAATGGCAACGGATGTGGGCAAACAGAGCGATACAGCAATTCCCTGCATCGCACGAAACATGATGAGATGAATTCCGGTACGAGCGAAGCCGCATGCGAGGATGAAAATACTTGTAAGCAAACATCCAACCAGATTAACGATACGCGCCCCAACCACGTCTGAAACGGAGCCTGCAAGGAGAAGGCAGGCGCTGCAAGTCAAACTACAATCATCATTAGTTTAATCCCAGCTGGTATGAGAATAGAAAAACTTACTAGTATGCTGAAGATGGCCATAGTACTAAATTGTCGGAAAGTGAAAGTTCGGAGGCGATTCGCGGAAGACCAATTGTCAGAAATCCATTACTCAAGCTGCTCAGAAAGGTGGTTCCTGTGAGTACGGTAATAATGACAAAAACCCGTCCTTTTTTTAACGCGCCGTCTTCTAGGTCCGGAGGGACGATTAAAGAAGATAAATTGATATTCGCGGATTCTCTCTGAACAGCAACTGGCAATATCTCCGACATGGTGATGGTGGAGGCTTCCTTCGACGAAATAGAAAGATGCAAAACTCCTGGTTGATGTTTTCCTCTCGGTCGGAGTCATGATGTATTGCGGAGGGCGTGACGGCGGCACTGGGTTCGGCACGGGGTTCGGTGCGGGGTTCGTGATAGATACAAGAGTAACTAAAAATTAACACTGAGCAACTCACTCTTAGCACCTCTGGACGGGTGCCGTACAGCAACATTCGCCTCCTGGTTTAGCGGAGTCTCTTTTAATACATCAAGAGGGGGTAGGTTATTCCGAAAAGAATGGCTCGTGCTGATTGGTGGCCCTTGCAACGGAAAAAAAAAATCATATGCCATTATGTTGACAGGCTTTATTCACGTTATCCTGATGGGAGTTGTCAAAGTGTGCTATATTTTGTATGGTGCGCTTCGGTAACGTTTGTCAGGATAAATCGAGAGGATACGGTATAAAATAAAAGCAGATATATTAAATTAGAAGATATTAGGGACGGTTAGAGATTCAGGTAGGAGCCCACGCATCATCTCCCATATAGTAGTCAAGTTCCCCAACATCTCCTTCTTCAAAATTTTCATCGATTGACTGTCCGTCACCTTGCCAGTTGGCGTAGCAATTTCTAACATCATCAGCTTTGATTCTCAATCTTTGAGGCAACATCTCGCCGAAGTCATCAATGCCGATTAAAAGGACTGCTCCTGTTTCACAGGCTCTCTTGTCTGCTACTATCATCAAAAAGGTCTGCTTCCCAGTGATGTTCCCTTCTTCGATATATGAGATGTCCTCCTCTTTAGGTCCTTGACTTCCATCAAGGGCATCTGGATAGCGCCTCAAAAGGGTCGATACATATAATGGAGTGGTTCCAGTAGCAGTAGGCGCGCCTGTGGAATCTGCAAGTTCCTCGTCCAACTCAAACGCCCAATTAGCGTCCATGAACGCCGCTTCATCTATGTGCTCACAAAGTTTCTTGTACGATTCGTCTGCCTCCCCTCGAATGACCGAGTCGTTTCCAAACCATGTACGTACCCACATTGTGATGAGATCTAGAACGACCACCTCGCCGCGTTGTTGGGGGGTTTGGAGATGCTGTGGAATTCCGAGAGGTACCGTGCGAGGAGCTAATGAGGGCGAGGTTGCTCTTGGCTGATTCCAAGATCGAACTTTCTTATGATATGGCTAGAGAGAGTTAAAGATCGGATTGATACTGCAGAGAGGAGGTTCGCTGGGAGCTCCAGGGATGTAGTCTTACCAGTCTGCCTACAGCACCTAATGCCAGCCAGCTTTTGACGACGTCTTCCTGCTGCTCCGGCTCAGATTTGATGTTTGCAACATCCCAATTCTCCTAGATCAAAGTTGTTAGCTCAAAGATGCCACCTTTGCTAGAATCGAGTGGGACAAAAAGCTCTAACTATGAGGTAGTGGTCGAAGGACAGGATGCCAAATGGAGCAACATTTTCATGGAACACCTCCCTCTCCTTGATGAACCGAGAGCGCCTCATAATTTGGTAATTCTATGATAACGCAGTTTGCGGGATAATTGGTCGTTACATTGTTGGGAGTTGTCCATTTCAAAAGTGTTTGGAGGTGTTGTTGGTTCGTTGTTGGAGGCTGAAAATAGATGTCCGCATACGATACAAGCGATCAATATTTTAGACTCTAAAAAATATCAAAAGTGACCTCCAACTCGAGTGCCCAAGATCCAGATTACAGGGCCGAGATATGGTCGCATGGATTGGCAGCAGACGACTAGTGGCAGGTGTTTATGCACTGCTTACACCTCCTCCCTCGACCTCTCCTAGGCTGGGAAGTGCACGGGAACCCGGGGAACAGCGGGGTTGCCAATGTGTCTTGTTGCTTCCACAAATCCCCCATTGCCATCCATGGTGGCCAAAAAATATTCTATAGAATCAATTAGAGATTTCAGACGTCATATTTCTCTGATAGTCCCGGCCTCTCCCTTACGTCAGACAACGAGACGCAACTCTAGTGACATTCAAGATTGGTGGACGGCCGGTGCCCTGGGTAGTCTCAACGCCCGGAATGTCCTCGCTACGTCCTGCGTTGCAAAAGATCCTCGAGGGAGCAATTCAAATGGCCATCGTCGAGGCAGTCCCTTTGAAGCGGAATTGGACGGCTTTTCACACCGATCTTCTCGAGAGTTGCCCTCGTCGTTTTACACCCTCAATGCTGGAGGATGAACGCGAATAGGTCCATGATTATTACGACCAGCATTATCAGCGAGAAGAACAACTCGATACTCCCCCAAAAAGCCCACAGAACGAATCAGATATCAATGGTAGAAACCCAGAGACACAACAGTTAACTGTTAGTGAAGAAGTGAAAATCTCCTTTCTCGCCTACTCTGGACGAGGGGGCCTCTGTATGTCGAATACCCGAAGCCTTCAGAAGATTCCGCACTGATGTAGCAACAGCATGACAATCTCCCCGAAACATTGACGATATTCTTAAAACAACAAAGCGAATGGGACAGCACCGGCTGTGACTTCTGCAAAGAAGACGATTCTTCTATATCCACTAGGATTGTAGACCGATGGCCGTTGGAAGGAAAGGGCCATCGAACCGAATTGACATAGAGGTTTTACGGGAAGCCCAGAAAAACATACAGAACATGGTTTATAATAATCGAGGACGAGAGAATGGAGATCGATATCATGCTTGGAAAGAACTGGAACAACGTGGAAAGTCAAACACGAGACAGATTCTGCTACATTGAAGAAACGGAGCAGCCGATTTGTGCTGATGCTCGTAAGTTCTTCCCTGTGGGACTGTGGGATGTCCGACCTTTATTGGATTCAATTCTAAAGCTTGCCACTAGCAGAGAAAGAATAGTACAGCCCTGCCCCTCATGAATTTCCTGGAAGCCTGGCTTTCTCGGACGCGAAGAATATTTCAGAGTATGAAGAAACCTCAAACCACATGCAAGCAAAGGACGTGATGACTGTCACAGCTTTGCGTCTGTCGATTAGGTCAAGGACAGCAGGCACTAAAACGACGGAGTGGGCCTTCTAATCCATATTCGGGCCATTAAAGCGGCCACCGAGCTCGACTCTAAACTAGATACCCCAACATATTCTTCGTCTTCTGGTTGATATATTTATTATTTTGGGGGGAACGGGATCTGAAACGGCTTCTTTGTTTTTGCCGTTTGAGATAGGTCACAATTAACTAGCAAAAGATATATTGGAGGCGTATCCGCCGACGGTCTGGTACTTGTCGAGTTCATAATTGCCAGCGAACATACAATATAAGTTCAGATCAAATCGTAATTCACCTAAAACTCACCTCAACGTGAAAGTATACGCTCCATCAGTATACGGCGGTGAAAATCCACAATCCTCGACTGCTTCTCCGTCCATGATTCCGTGAATATATGCTTCACCTATGAATTTCCAAAATTTACCATCAACCGACCTCTGTTCCCTCAGTATAACTGGGACACTGCATCCGAACAAGATGACCACCATGTCGCCCCGCTTCGTGTCAGCGGGAGCAAGACCAAACAGCGATCGCATATCTGTGTGAGATTTCTCTCCTTCTGTTCGCACTACCCTTCGATTCCATGTCGTGGCTCGAACTTGCTCCAAAACTCTGAGAAGAGTTTTTGGCATTGATTGAGCGGAAATGAGCGTGTTTATCTCGAGATCTCCATTTGGTGTGACATGTTTAAGGCATTCGATGAAGGCTCGACGATACCAAATCGGAGCACTCAACCCATCAGAATTCCTCCCTGCCACTAAAGTTTGCCACAGCTCTTCGGCAACCTGGGATGGATTGTTGCTCAACCAGCCACCCAGTTCGAGGCATTCTTGGGGCAATATACCAACGAGGCGAGGTGAGGTTTCATAAACTGTATCTAACAGAATTCCTTTCGCAGTCAAAACCCCATCCCATCGTCCTTCCTCTAGTTTACCAAACCCGCAATGTGGTGGCAGACCAGCTGCAGTGTTGTAATTGTGTACGCTTCTGGCAGAAACACCAACAAAACTATCGCCATTCAGTCTGCCATTCACATTCATTCCTTGTCCAAAAGCAGACCTTGCGGCAGGCAATATCCAGCTTGGTAAGAGCTCCGACTCCCCTAAACTTGGGGCCCAGTGTCTGCAGATGAGATCCAGTGACCTCGCTTTTTCCACGCAATATTCCACGAACCCAATCAAAACATCCGAAACTTCATTTTGATACTTTGGGATGATACGAGTGTCAACAGAGCCCACAAGATCCAAATTCTCAGCTCCTAGTACAACCAACGGGGAGTCTTTCGCAAGCAAGAGTAGGGCATAGATAGCATCCCGAGGATCAGCAACTTGAAAATTGAGAAGTGATGAGACCAATGTTTCTATGTTGATTCTTTTTTCTACAGGCATCCCGTCCGGTACCCTTCGAAAGATATTGCGGACTGTCTCAACGAGAGTCCAGGCTCTTCCAAACTGCCAAGGCAAAGAACTGTGTACTGTCATGGGTAAAATATTCTTGACCCTCTCTTCATTCTCTTTCAATAGAGAGATGGCATCTGCAAAATCCTCCCAGGCGATAATCATACTGCCATAACGCACTGTGGCTGTCTTTGCAAAAGCAATATCTTGTATCCTCCAGCGGGATGAGAACCACTCTCTTTTCAATAGCTGCAATAAATCATTGAGGTGACAGGCATTCCGTGGGGTAATTGCGGGCTCATATTTGTTGAAGTCCAACAAGGCCCGCATCCAGTCAAATATGCCTTCGGCGTCCCATCTCTCTGGTAATTCGGAGCCGAGCCAAATGCAAACATTTGATGCATTGAGATGAACCCTCGGTATGAGGCCCACCTGACGGAGTTTTTCCTCTCGGTCGGCCTGATTGATACACAACACATCGACCCAAATGATAACCTCTTTTTCTGGCGATCGCAACGCTGATAAAGCCGCATTAAGAGTGGGCCGAATCGAGTGTATTTCTGAGTTGATCGAGATGGGAATGTTCGCTTCGTCTGAGCCCCAATGATAAGACAATGCTTGATATTCTTGTGAAGCCGTAAATCTGGTGCTGTAGATGCTGCATTCAATTCGAGTACTTGACCTTCCTGGTAGGAGAACCAAAAGGCGGTATTCATTAGGTCCCAAACGCAAATATTCATATTCCCGGGCCGCTTTTCCAGAAGTCGCTTGTGTCTGATGTGAGAGAAAGGATGTTTTTCTGCCGCTGCCTTGGATTAAACCGTGGGGAGGTCGCATCTCCGAGGACTCTCTGGTTTGGGTTACCATTTTATTCAAAACCACAGTTTCCACGCTAGTCTGCGGTTTTGAGCACTGAAGGGTCTTGGAAATGCACCGCTCGCATTTTGTCTGGGGCCCGTCCTCCTCCCACGATCGACTGGCAGGCAAACACTGTTAAAAGTTAGAAAATGTGGGAAAGGGGGAGGATTTGGGAGAAAGGGTTTCCTTTTGCTTCGCCAATCGACAGAAGTCACATTTCATTCTACTCAACTTCCGCCTTTTTCTGTCTTGTGGTGTTTCTTCATGCTCCACTTCCAACGCAGACGCATCTTGACCATCGCTGTCAGAATCTATCGGTATATCCATGATTTCCATGGTGGAGGCTAATGATGGTGAAAATTTAGCATGAAGGGAAGCAAAAATCATGGCAGGAAACCAGCTCGCATTTCCAGCAGGCCAAGTTTCGCATTTTGCAAACCGCAAGTTCTGATTGGCAGCGCAACCTCTCCGAGGCGCAGCAGGGTAGAATATTGACCCCAGGGATCGCAACCTGCCCCCTAACACTTAGTGTAAGCACAAAGTCGGAAGTGAGTTAAGATGCCACAGCCAAACTGTCAGCTGGGATAAATAAATCGCCATTCTGAGCCTCGTCTTTGTATAGCGTACTATTACCAACCATTTACTCAAATAAACAAGAGGTAGCTTCCACCATAGCAGTATCATCTCAGAATAGGTGGATTGACGCTTCCTTTCGCCACGATCCTTTTTAATCTCTTTTACGACAGGCAGATCAGGAATTATCGTTCTAATAATCGATATCTCAAAACAAAATACAACCTCACTTTCCTAAACAATAACTCCCGACCTCCCCCCAATGCTGGTGGTATTCTCATCGCTTGAATCAAACTCCTCAAACCCATTTTCACTTTCGCTACCACCATAATCCACCTCATCAATAGTAAAAACAAACTTCTGGCAAGCTTCATCCTCCGACTTCACTTCCTCAATTAATTGAGAAAGCTCCAACATATCAGCCACCATATCTTCACTTTGGTTCACAGTAAATTTCTGAAGAGTCGTAAAAGACTTCTCAAAATACCGAAGGATGATAACACACATAGCCACCATCTTGTCCTCGTAGTCTGCTCGAACTGTCAAGATTGGGGTTTGTAGATAGAGGTTTTCCATTACTGCGTAACGGGCTAGTACCCCAACGATGTCTTGCAGTTGGGTGAACAGTACTTTAAATTGGAATTCTAAAGCCGTGTGCACGGTTGGTAGTAGGAGGGTTCTATGGTAGTCCTTGTTTTAGTTAGTGGATGTGAAATGGTAATGATGGCAAAATTGGCTTACGATGAGTAACATCCAAATGCAATTCCAGGCAAAAGACGACATCTCTAACCCGATTTTATTTTCGACGGCGAATATTGTCGTTATGATTTCTTTCACGACGTTGTCTATAATCCAGCTTTCACCAGACGAAGCACGAGACACTTGACTATACTCAAAAGAAGCTTCCCAGCTCAATGTAAGTAGGCTTTTACCTGTGTTATCTAACACTTTCGTGGGGAATATAATTGTAGTTCGTTTTGCGATATTGGAGTTTAAAGAGGAGAATAATTGAGGGTGTTTGTCCTGGAGAGATGATTGAGTCTTTGTCCACAAATTCCAGGTTTTAGGGAGCCTCGGTGTTGCTTGCAACCTTGCTTGTTCTCTTTCAGAAAGCTGCTCAATTCTCTCTTGGATGAGTTTGTAAAAATCTTTCCATGGTGGTGTAAAGTCATTACTGAGTCTGGTTTCGCTGCTCGGCTGCTGTGGAGAGGTGACATATGTTGATGAAAGACGTGCAGGTTGTGTTTTCTCTTTTGTTGTTTTGCCTTTTTCTGGAGCGCTATCCTTCTCGCTCTCGAATTCGCATTCATACGAAGAGGTGGAACCCAGCCTAAAGTACGATTCTGGAGGGTGGAGTTGATATGATCCTTTATGTTGGTCACCTTGAGTTTCCTCTATTCGTTGAGTTTGAAGGTTATGGTTTCGAATCGGCGGTGGATGTTGCGGGTGACCATGTTCTTGATACCGGGAATTATGGCCAAATTCTGCGGTCTGTCTTTCCGCTATCACGGGTATATGATATTCTCCTTCCATTTCTACTGGATAAAGTGGAGATTGCCGTTCATTTTCGAAACGAGGGAGGCCAAGTCTCATTCTCTCTTCTGGCCTGGGGCCAATATAACTGTGTGTTGTAGGTGATAGTGGAAAGCCCGGGGACTTTCGTGATAGACTGGAATCTAAATTTTGATAACCTGGGTATGTCCCACTTGGCATAGTAATTGCACTTGAAGTTTCAGTCTTCTCGCTAGGAATAGGAGACTTGTACAGAGAGACAGATCCAGCTTTATAAGCTTGTTGATATGAATTTTGTCCCATCGGCCGCCTTGGCTCTTCTCTTGAAGTCGTTCTTCTAGACTTGGGCACTACATGCTTCAAGGAAAGCGATCCCCAGGGTAGTCCAGACGGGTCATCGTTTCCACCCATTTCTTGTGGATCAGAGGTATAGTAAGAATGTCCTGCGTGCGCTCGATTCTGGGCATCCCTCTCTTCTCGTTCTTTTGATTCTTTGGCCTTATCTCCTAATAATACCAATTACATTAGTTGCTATCAGAAACCATGTTTGAACTCTGGATTAAGCCTACTGAATTTCCTTTGTGCAATTCGATTCTGAACGCGTCTTCTCTCTTCAGGGTCCGTAATCTCCGACCAATCATTCGTTTTGTTCTTGGGTTTCCTTGCAACACGCTTCCCATCTCCTTTTGAATTCTCGCCTAAATTCATCAGCATCAGTTATGTTCCCAGCTTTGTAAAGCGTAACTAGTAACATGATTGAACGTAGGGAAAAAACAACATAATTTGCAGGGGGAATCCGTGTTCACTTTTTCGTCCCCAGCAACCTCTTACTTATCAAGCAAAAAAAGTTAACTTACTGGATTTCATCTGTGCTGGTTCTGGTAATTTTTGGTCGTCGTCTTCTTCTTGTTTGGTTACTTCAATTCTCGTCTTTGTCGCCTCAAATTCTTGTGTTTCCCTAACAGTGTCTATGCTCTTATTCTTGGGTTTATCTTCATGGACTTCCTTGGTAAACTCCACAAAATCATGGTCAAATTCAGTATGATCCAGGCTGCAAAAACCCGATTCTTCCTTCCCTTCCCACGGATACCAGCTTCCACCAAAATCATCAGAGCGACTATAGTAAGGCACATCTGCCTGGAGTTCTGGCCTGGGTGGGTGTTGACCAATCTCTGTACCTTGCTCGTGAGCCGATGTCGGCAAAGGGTACTCGTCTAGGCCCATCAGTTTTCGAAAGACCTCTTCTCCAACCGGAGTTAGGCTGGGAGACTTCCAAGTGCCAGGTTTGCTATCCTGAATATTATTTGCGGTAGATTGGTCGGTCGTTGGAAGAAAAGGACGTGTAACGTCCGAATCTTTTGATTCCAGTTTCTTAGGTGCTTGAGGAATATATTTTGGTCGAGTATTGTTTCGTTTCCTGGTTGGTCTCTTTGAGGACGACGTATCCCCCACAATAGATAAATGTTCAGGTCGATCCTTGAATGTCAAATCGTGATCAGGCGATGCATAGCGGCTCATGCTATAATAAGTTGCAGAAAAGGGAGTGGACTCCCGGCGCTTTGGTTTTTTGGTCGAGACCAAATTAATGAGCCCTCCTACTGTGCCCTCCTCTGATTTATCAATCTTCTTGGTTGGCTCCTCTGCCTCATTCTCCATCTCTTCCCCTGCGGCCAACACCTCCGCTCCCGCTTGGCGTGCGATGACAATGTTCTTTCTATTGCCCATTATTCTCACCAGCCCAGCGTCGCTTTGACTAGCCGTTGCTCGAAATGGCTTCGAACCTTTACGACCGGGCGATCCGGACGAGGAAACCGGACTGACAACTGGGGGGAGCGGGACCATATATGGCGGCGTCGAGGAGGGTTGGAAGTTGACTTGGACAGCGTTCATCTGGGGACTGTTGTTGCAACTAACATCATCCGGATCATAATAATCGGCAGTAGAGACAGAGGCATTCGGATTGGGTCTCACATGGCTAGAAGAATTCCTATAGTCAGACCTCTTGGAAACTCTTCCCCTGAACCCGATTGGATGCTTAGCGGTCAAATCTTTTACCGAATCTGGTTGCGAAATATCGGATGGGGTATGAGAGCCAGCACTGTAGTAGGAGTCAGGTTTCCAAGGTGTTTGTTCGAATGATGAGTGGACTTCGTCGCCATAACTGAACATTGATGATTCGACACAGCTGCAATTGTTGTCATTGAAGACGGATGGGCGGTCGGCAAGGACAGTTTTGTAGCAGAGTGGACAAGTATATTCCTCGTCGACTGTCTCGTTTTTGGGTATAAGGACATCCAAGCTTCGCTTGATGGTGGTGGTATTGGACGTGGGGCCTGTTGGCAGGTTTCCCTCTTTTAGCAAACCGTCTGGAAATAACTCCTCCATTGTAGGGTACTTACCAAACTCTTCTTTTTCCTTAGGCGGACTGCAAAAAAGGCTATGTTCGGGCTTCATAGTCATAGGTGGAAAGTACTCCTTGGCCTTTTTCCACTCTAGGTCCTGATATAAGGATGTTCTTCGAATCTTTTCCAATTGAAAAGAAGCTTTGACTCTACAGTCCTCCGAGACCGAGCATAGTCGTTTAAAAAGACCCTCTCGAAATGAATCTGGTTTTGTGGAATGCATATGAAGTTCCACCACAATACCGGTCATCAACATAGGAGATATTTTTTCAAGTTCTTTAACATCCACTTCTTTGAAGTCACAGAAGTATTGGCTCTCGTCATCTTTCATATGCCAATTGTATTTCCCATTGATGGTTGCCCAACCATCTCCTAACCGAACTTTCAGCAAATTGGTCGCAGTTTCAAACTCCCAGGACCGCGGTGCTTTTTCGTCAACGGTATTTTTCAAGACATCTCTTGCTGTTTGAAAAGCATGCAGAATATCTTTAACGTCTTCTTCAATCTTGATTTTGAGCTCAGCATCTTGATTTTGTACCGAAACAGCACTTTTGAAGCTATCAATCGACGGTAGAGACTTTAGGCTAGGTGCTACTTTTTTGGAGGCAAAATTCGCAGGCTCGATTGTAGATTGAGAGAATGCCATCAACCTAATCATTTGACGTTGCGGTGGAGTTGGGATTCCCATAGCTGCCGAGAGGGCTGTCGAATTTTCCATTGGAGGTGGAGGAGGAATCCTCATAGTTGTCGAGAGAGTAGCCGGCTTTCTAGATAGGTCTGTGGCTGTGTCGTCCGATATTTTTCTGGTCATATCAGCGACAGAATCTCCCACAGCCGAGAATTGTGTCGCTTCTTCGACCACTGTGAATCCTTTCCTCGTAGATACTGATCCAGAAGACTCCCCAGTAACTGCGTTAGCAGTGGAATGAATTCGATTATCCGAACCAGTGAGCTGATCCGATTGATCATGCACAGTCGGTCTATTCAAGGCGGCGTGTGTTTCTGTTTGCGGGTCGGATGTCTTAGAATTTTGACGCAGCGATATTTCGTGCATAGCACTGGTGTGCTTTCTCGATTTTTTCCGAGTCGCCATCAATCCTCTTGCTGTAGGGGCAACTCTAGTAGGTCCACTCGAAATTGCCATGTCGTGGGTGGCTGTTCTGACCGGCAAAAGTCCTTTGGCGGCCGAAACTGACGTCTCGGTAATCAAATCGTCCTGGTTGGAACCAATCTTCAAACTAGTCATGTGCCAGTCTATTTCCCTCTCCTCTTGCCTTTCACTCCTGGATTTGGAATCTAATGACAAGAAGGTAGGTTGCGCTAGAGGTTTGTCTCGAAAGTCGGGAGACGGGGAGTTTCGAATCAGAAGATCGTTTTCTTTCACCACCCGACTCGCTTCCTCGAGGCGTTCAATTGTCTCGGGTCTTAAAACTCTGTCCCCTCTTTGGAGTTTACTCCCACTAGAGATTCCTCTGCCCAAAGGATCAGAATTAACACAATTATCCAAGTCAAACCCCCCTGAAAAGGGAAGAGAAAAGAAATTCAAACTCACAACCGACTCAACTCCAAATCAAGATGCAGACTAACTGTAATATGCACCAAACTCCCTTTCATATCCCTCAACCTTGCCATCAACTTCCTCACCTCCCCCTCCCTAAAACCCCATCTAACCCTCGCCTTCCACCCTCCCTTCCCCAGCTTCCCAACCAACCGTTGGATCTTAACATACAGATTCGAGGCATCACGCATAATCTTCGCGGCACAGAGATATATATCATCACTATAGAAACTCTCACTGTCCCCTAGTAGTCTCGAGAAAATATTCAGCGAGCCCGCGAAATCTTCGAGGTCCTCGGCTAGGGATTGGATGTCTTCAGGGGCAGAGGATATCGCGGAGCCAACGGTGTAGAGGGCTTTGGAGAGTGAGATGGCGGCGGATGCAAGTTGGACGATGGAGGCTGCGGCTCCGAGGGCGGAGACGGGGTCCATTGTATATATGGTTCGCGAGGGGAGTAGCCTTCTATGTGATTTCGTACAGCATCATCGCATCGACAACTATGCAATGATCATCTGGTATTTGCAAGGCCATTTGAGTGAAGAATTGAGATGTTGAATCAAATGAGGCCTTGCTGTAAGGCTCCGAAATTCCCAAGTTGCTGAGCCACAGAGAAACCCAGTAGATGCAGGTGATCACGAGTTTGACAGCACGTGAGAAACCCTGTGGCACATCTTTCTACAGAGACGAGACTCAACTACTGCTCTTCATATCTGGCTTCGCTGTTAATTCAAGATATATATCTCTGGTGCTCTCATACCTCAATCCATTGTTTCTAGCTATGTTGGAGCTTGATTTGAGGGGCAAGTCTCCAACAGCCCATCCATAGACAACCAGGAAACATCCAGAACTGAAAACGCCCCATAATGAAACCAAAAGGCTTGATTTTATGACCCTCAACCCCCAATTTACCTCCTTCAAAATGGTGCCCCACCATCTCAATTAGATAAACACCCCAAAAAACCACCATAACCTCTAACGTTAACCCGCAACCTCAACCAGAAATATCGCCTCAGCTGGTGTTCCTCTCAACAAGAAGAAAAAGAAGGTAAGTATAGGCAAAATGGAAAAAAGTGGGGATTCAAAGGAATAGCCGACAGCAACTGCAGATCGCTCTTTAAATGTACAAGAGAACAATCTAGGACAACTTGCCCCTAGAATAGTATCCCCATGGGTTCCAGAACAAAGTTAGACTCCTTGATCCTCCAAAAATCTCTCGGGTAATACTTGCAATTATCAAAGATAGCACCCAAGTAAGAAGGAAACAGTATTTGCACTCCCCTCACTCAAACCTCCCAAGAAAACACCACCTGGGTATAATAGAAAATGCAATTGCCTGAATATATCTAAAAGTACAAAAAGTACATAGTCCCTTCCCCTCTTCGCCTATTCGCAAAAATCTCAAAACGCTCTCAGGTCCTTCTCGCCCTATGTCCTCTCAACTGATAAAACACAAGCATCCCAAGCCAAGGTAGAAGACCAAAAGCGGGTAGACCGCAATTCCCACTCTATTCTTGACCACCCCACTGCCGCCCAGAATACTAACACCAGCAGCTAGTGACCAGGCAACGAGAACGAGATAGATAGGTATCCGTGCGATGAAGTAGAGCTTGAAAGCCGAGAGGAGGGCCGCGATAACGAGTGGGAAGAGTGTGTAGCCGATAATACAGACGCTTTGTGCAAAAGAGCTATTCAAGTTAGCACCACTCTCTCATTCTCAAAAGACAGTCCGGTAAAAGGAATAGGGAGACTAACATATTCCCACCAAGCAATTTAATCTGCAGCGTAACAACCGCCTCCCCAATCCAAACCATAGCAAAGACACCCGAAAAAACCAAGCTCTTCTGATCCGCCCCCGCATTAAAACTCAGCAACAGACTAAGCAGCAAGCAGAAAACAAGCGGTCCCCAGAGATCCCAGTCCCTCAGTCCCTCACTCATATCCCCCTGACTAAGTAGGTGATCCGCATCCATCGCCCTCCCAGCAATCCCCGCCATCTCCTCCCTCACACCACTAATCCCCGCGCCCCTCAGATTCTCATATGCCCCTCTCAGACCCGAGGAACCCTCCAGCATCGAGCCGCCAAAGAGATATTTAGGGTACAGGACCTCGCGCATCTTGGACCAAACGGCTAGGAGGTCCCGACGAAGGGTGTCCCATACCGACTCGTCGATGGTGTTTGTCGGTGCGCGACGGTCCTCACCGGGGATGCGCGAGGTGAGGTATGATTCATTGAGCGGTTGGGCGTCGCGGGCTATATTTCCTGTGAGAGGCGCGCGAGAGGATTGGGATTGGAGAGGTTGGAGGGGGTCGTCTAGGTCATCGATGTTTGCTGCGACGGGGTTAGCATATAATCCCAATGACCCAGGTGGTATTCTGGAGGAGAGAAACTCTAGCAGACACTTACCGTCGTCTGGATCTATCAAATCGTCGTCTTCGACTTGTGGCTGATTGTAATGTTCATACGGATTGGATGACGAGGCCATCTTGTTCCAGAGTCCGGCCTGTTACTACAGCATATAATCCGAAGAGCTGTATCTTTTTAGGTCTTTATGGGACTGCCAAATTCGGCTTTCGCGAGAGTTGATAGCTGACTTTTGGTGGTTGAGAATTAATTGAGCTGGCACTTAGAGCAGCTTGTGAGGCTTGAACTGGCCTCATCCTGCCGTCCTCAACATCCTTGCAGCCTACAGAGCTTATCCTCAAATACATCACGTGTTATCAAGTATATCCGATATTTAACCGACAAAGAGTCAAATCAAATGGCGTGTTTGTATAAATCACTTCAAGTTCGATATTGATTATTAGCACGCTGTTGCAAAAGCCATAGTATTAGAGTATTTCAATACAATCTTGTTTTGAATTTAATGCCCACAAAGCTTCATCATTTCAACCCACGCCAAATCTGCGCCATGTTTCCGTTCACAGTCCTTCAAAAAGAGACGTTATTCAGTAGTAATTATTTCTATTCCCTTCACCTTGACCCTCAGGTGCTGGTGGGTTGTTAACACGCCCACTCCATTCATTCTGACCATGGCCTCCTTGCATGTTGCCATTGGGGTTTGGACGTGGTAGTTGGCGATGTCCATTTGTATGAGATGGGCGATTGTGGTCGTAACCATGAGACTGCGCTCTTGGGTTTTCATAAGTCATTCTACCATAAGTTTGGTCTTGGCGGATGTGTTGATAGGGAATCTTGCTATCGTTGTTTGGGCCGTTATTGCGATCATGTTCAATCCATCTTCGTTGAGCTTGATTCTCCGGTGGGTGATAGTCTGGAGCTGGTTGAGCATAAGGGTCCCAAACTGGTACTCCACCAGGGGGTTGGGATTCTCCACGTGGATCTCCTCGTCCGTATGCTGCAATATTGCCGTTGATACCTGTCAAAGACCACGCAAACACTGCCACTTCTTGGATTGAAGCCATGAAATCTTCCATCGGTGGACCGGTAGGTGGAGCGTGAGCTGCAGCAGGGCCATGGTGGAAGGGAACTTCTGGATCTGGACGATACACATGAGGACGGATGGCGTCGACACCCCAAGGAGCCGCAAAGATACCACCAGATGATTGGTGTGGAATAAGTGCACGAGCACGTCTCAATACGACAACCAAGCCGTCCGAGGTGCATGATATGACAGCTTCGATTTCGTACGGTTCAGCGGCTGGCCTAGCTGGAGGTTGTACCTGTCGTGAAGGGCCACTAGCCGAATGAGATGCGCCAACAGAGGATGAAGATGATGAAGAAGCGGCTCCTGCGCGATCAAACATAGCTCTGGAGGAGTTGCGTTCAAAATCGCTGCTGCTTTCGCCCGACGAGGTGCGCGAATTGTTCATCAATCTCTCTCGAGCTATGTTTGCAATTCGTTGAGAACCGCTGCTCTCTCCCGTGCCATCGGTGTCGACATCCATGTGCTCGCGTAACTCGACACCTCCATCCTCAGAGTCACTACTGGCACTTGCCTCTCGCATATTTTCCTCGAGTGCCTCGTCATCGACACGAGGATCTCTGTACCAGAAGCGAAGATAAGCAATGGAGTCGTTAGACTTTGCGCTTTCCAAACATCTAAGAGCCTCTGGAAGGCAATTCTCTTGAATGCACTCATAGAAACTCCTGTCCTGCAGCTCATCCGGTGTAAGCCCCAAGATGCTTTCGACCGCATTGGTTGCAAACATGATACTCAAGGTTCGTGTGAACCGATTGAGAATCAGAGCAGCCCGTGGTTCAAGAAGAGATTCTCGAGGAGGCGCTCTGAATTTGGAGGATAGGTGCTCTAACATATGATATCGAGGATCTCTTGGAGACGAGGCAAAGAGACGACGGACATTTGGGGCTTCGGCCGCTCGTCCTGGTACATTTTAGCGTTGGCCATGAATGATGGCAAAGCAAACTCACGCTCATTCTTCGCATCTTGTCGATAGATGCTAGTGCACGCTACAAGTACCTGATATACAACGGTGAAGACACACTCGCAAGTGGTCCAGCGTCCGTCCTTTCCTTTGATGGTAGCATAATGAAGGACGGCAGCTCTGTCGAGTTGAACACCTCGATTGTGAACGTTTCGAGCAAAGGGGATTTCATCTGGATGGAAATAGTCGAAGCAAGGTTTGCCAATCACTTCGTGTGGAAGGTAGCCCAAAATCTCGACGATGGAGTCAGACGCATAGAGAATATTGGCGTCTGGAGAAAGGTCTATTGGACCGGGGTTAGTTGTGTTGTGGATGTTGTACTACCGGTGGCACTTTTCCAGGGCGTTGGTGGATTGGATGAGTAGCTTACTATGGATGGTGATGAATGTTGTCTCCATGATGAAAGATCTGGCGTTTGTATCTCTAAAAAGATGCTCAGTCCTTCTGGAGACACGACGATGAAGACCAACCTGGTTGAGTTGTGAAAATCGCGGGGAAGAATTGGGAATCGGAAAGGTTGTGGAAAGGAAAGGTTGGAAAAGGAGGTATATGTATGGGTTAGTGAGAGGTGGGGACTAGGTAGCAGACCAAGCACAACACTGCCTGTCTTGCAGTGGGATGGATGCAAAGTGACTCGAGGGTTCGGGAGAGAGTGGTCTGTTCCGCTTGGTGGTGCTGTTACACCGTTACACAAGCTGCGCTTCGAGGGGGGGGCGAGTTTGATGCGGCCTGGCGGGGGGATTATGAGTAGTTTGGAGTTGATGGAGGGGAGGTTGTTGTCTCGTGGAGCTAGCCGGCCGACAAGGAAGATGCCAGGAGAAGTGACAAGCGGGAGTATGCTAGCTCCTAGCTAGGTATTCTACTGCTCCGTATGGTAGACGGGAGTTTAGGTTGAGACTAAACTGGTGGCAGTTCAGGTTGTCCAAGTTCTAAGTCTAGTTTGCAGGTAGACTTTTGAACTAGGTAATAGGTTAGCGAGCAGGTAGGCCAGGGGGTTTTTGGCAACAGAAGGAGCATTTCGAGCGTTCTTATACCTTCAATCGCCACCTGCACTTCCCGTGAAGGTCAACCCATTTTCTATGAGGTAGTCGCTACCTACCCTGTTCCGCCTCCGCGAACTCCCATCTCGTCGACATGGGATGGGTTGTTGGACTGGATACTTGTTTGGCCTGGCTTTTCCGACAACAGAAACGAGCTTTGGGGCTTCGAGGGTCGCTCTCGAGGCTTAAACTTAACGCAGGGGATCCAACCCAGACATTACATCCAATTCCTATAGGTACAGTACGGAGGTACCAGTTCCCAACCCAATCCAACCCCATGAAGACTGCTGAAAGGCTGAAAGAGGCTTTGCTTGCGAATAACCCCTTTAACCCCGCTATTACTGGTATCGCTTCCACTCGCTGGGTAAACGGGGGATCGACACAGGGCATGATGAGACCCTGTCTCGTCAATTGGAACCCTACGAACCCTCCCTCCATTCCATTTCCTACTTCAGAGTGGCGGCAGCAGAAGAAAACTCCCAGGGCCAATTTCATCAACAAGCCACCACAAAGAAAAAACTACTTCCGTCTGGCCATCAAATCAGGCTGGATACAGTACAGCACCGGGACAAATAAGGGAGGTTCCAGGTGTGGGGTAATCCTTTCCAGGAAGCGTCAAATATTGCACTTTATTCAGGGGCCAAGAAATAAAGAACTCGCGGCGGTCGTATTGCAGTAAGAGGAGGCTGGAAAGTGTGCAGTGCAGCCGCTTCTTGCATATGGGTTCCATTGCATCCTTTCTTCTCTCTTCAATTTTGTTGGGCCAACGCCCTCTCCTAAAGGTTACCTCACACGATATGCTCACACGATATGCGTCTTGAACGAAAGCTCTCATCCACCGAGGAAGTACCTATTAAGACTTTGGAAGCGGTTCGTTGCTTCCTCTCCACTGCTGCGCCGTATTCAATAATATCACAAATGCAACTGGGCAGCCTCCAAGATCGGAGCCGTCATCCCGAGAGAGGTTTGCCGATCATAGGAAACGTCGACTGGGGACGGTAGGTAGGTAGTTACGGTGGCACCCTTGACCTCGGCGGGATCATTTTCCTCTCTACCTCCTAAAATACATCTCCTGATAAGCCAGCCTCAAACGACCGCTCCCAGTTTGTGCAATCGAGGGTGGCCTCTTTCTGCTTCGTGACCTTGTCCTCGAGTGACGTATCGGCCCTACGTAAGTGTCTCGGTTTCCCGAATTCACTTCGGAGCAGAGATTCTCGATTCTTTAGGTACAAACATTGTGTACCTCTCAAGCAAGACTCTGAAAACTCCGGATCTCGATCTGTGAGAGGGGCAAAGTCTCTGCACTATTTCGACTTGTTATCTATCTATCTCCAGAGACATACTCTAGACTGCCATCAAGATTAACCTCGGACTCTTTGCCCAACAACAAGTGATAGCACGACTTGGGTTGCAGGAGTACGGAGTACCTCATATGTCGTCTGAGAATACCGCCACCACATATAGCTCATGGTTGACATGATGACAGCAAGGAAGAAAACGCGAGGGGTTCGCAGAGAAATCCCCATCCACAACATTCGGCGAATTTCCTTCCAGCAAGGATACTCGAGTACCAAATCCAGGAAACGGGGCGAGCTGTCAGCTGTCTTGCAATTCCCTTCGCGAAACGTAACATTGGGACCCTTTCTCATCGCCGACCGACGTTCCAATTACAGGCTTTCATGGGGGTCGAGACGTGACCTGGAGGCGTTTTCTATGCTCTGTGCGGTGCATTGCAATTTACAATGTGTTGGGGAAATGCTGACCGACGATAGTCAGTTTCAAAACTTCCAATACGTACTTACCAGGAGTTATATACTGCAAGGTGAGGATCATTTTCTCTCTTCTCTCTTGGCTGGTCGTATTATATGGATCTACTTCCAGGAATTTGTTTGACCTTCTTTCAGAGGGGATTTCCTAACAGAAACTACAAGGCGGCTGAGTATGATTGAAACTCACCCTAAGCTTTGCCAATATCAATTACGACAACAAGGAACCTTAATACTACTTTGGGGTTTGGCATCAACAAGGCACTGTTTGGAACAGCAGGGTTCTTATGCCTTTCGAGCCTCATTCAGGGGCCATCGGGTGGGAACCCTGCCTCCTTTTTACATACGTACTCCCCCCTTCTAGCAAAGGATCACCGTGCTAGAAATATCTGACAGCTCGTCAGTTCCTTTTAGTTTTGGGACAGTGACTCCGTTGAGCAAGCTTTCCATTATCAATCAACGATTCGAGAGGAAAGGGGTTACGCGATCAGTAATTGCAGATTCTCGAATATGTACATGAATACAGACCATAGTGACTTATAATAATCTACTACTTTCATCCTAGTGAACTTCTTCTCAGGTAAGTGACCATAGGAAATCGGAAAATCGAAATTCGGTCAATCCTTCTCGGACACAAGTCAAGCAGCGACCGTTTACGCGTCCCTAGGTAACTCGACAAGAAGTCGGTGTAGGTGTCTGCTCGAAGAAAATCGACAGACGTGAAGTAGAAAGATCGGTGACGGCGCCAAATCCCAGGGGTATAAAGCTCCGACCTATCACAGTTTTTGAAAGATGAACCTCAATGTAAATAATGATTTGAGAACAAGGAGAACCCTTCGAAAGCGAGTACAGGTTTCTGCTTCAAAGTGACTTGTCATGTTTTGAGGGGAGATATCTCCGCAAAATCGGCTCCATGGCGGGGTTTCGGCTGCCCGCTCGGCCCGTGGCTGGTCAGGATGGCGAACGCAATGGAATACCGGTACCACGTTTGCGAGGTCACCTCAACTCAGCACCCTTCTGTTACACCTCACCTCATATCGTAAGGAACGGAGCTAACTTCGCCCTTTCCTTCCACGTGTGTCGGTCGTACAATCATTAAGCGCCCTCGAGTCGCCTGCCTGCCTCCAGCCTTCCGAGAACCTGAACCAGGCGAGGAGAAGCAAAAAGCAACACCCTTTGGGCTTTTTACAGCGTAGTGCTGCAAGT
The DNA here is from genome assembly GCA_001399465.1 of Hymenoscyphus scutula. Taxonomy (NCBI): domain Eukaryota; kingdom Fungi; phylum Ascomycota; class Leotiomycetes; order Helotiales; family Helotiaceae; genus Hymenoscyphus; species Hymenoscyphus scutula. The sequence goes on from LKTO01000200.1 coordinate 35,770, forward strand.
TGGCACACGACATCCTGCTCCCAGCACAGCATTAGTCCACCCTCGTCTCGCTTTACCACACAGTTACTGACTCCCCGCTGCATAATGCCATGTTGCGTTAATCTTTGAGCTGGCGAGCCAGCCCGAAAAGCCCTCGGTAAGTCTTGCATATATGTTCTTGGGATTCTGCATATGTTTGCTTTGCGTCCCCACCTTGGTAATTTTCTTTTTATTTTACCTTCTTGGGGAGGGCTTTTGTGTTGTCATGGAATGTTATAATTGCCCCGCGCGTTACCTCCGTACTAGGCGACGAGACTGCTAGAGGGAGCGTTGATTATCAATTTCATAATGAGAATTTGGTAAGCTACTTTAAGTGGGAACAAAGCTAACATGGATCCTGAAATTCTAGCTGCAGTAGATATTCCGCATCTTTATTCTGCTACATTGAGTGAAACCGCTGCGGCCTTTACAGGCGGCGGGTGGGCTTTGATTCATATCGTTGCGAACACAGTGAATTAGGAACTCGTCATTTTCATCGCACCAAAAAAGCCACAATTAATTAGATTGCCAGACGAATAATTTTCTTGGGGTTTGCGAGAGCCCGGCCCAGCACCGCATCTCGGAATATTATCCAAGCTCTGTTGTGGGTAAAGCAAGATGGCGCCAATCAAGCCCGAGTGGGATTTCCCCGTATTGAAAGCCACCAGGCAACTGCAGGTAAGTAAATTCGTTGCAGCATGAATAGTGTGGATGCTTCCCGATCTCGATCTTGGAATTTACGAACTGAGCCTAATGATTGCTTTCCTTTTAGGGGTTTGATGGTATGGGGTTTTTTATTTTATTACCGCCCTAATATTCGTATTGAGGAAAGCTAACTCTCTGAGCAGATTTCTACTCTGTGAAATTCTATCCTTATAATCCGCCAGGAGAAGACCCCATATTTTCGGTGGTGGGCGGAGAGTGTGTTAGTCTACCCTTCGCAGTTGTAGTTTGGAGTTTGGAGATCGGAGACTGATGGAATCTAGGTTATTGTGGCGAGAATTACTTCAGATGGAAATCCAGAGATCATTCAACACTTCGACTTCAAACCAGTGAGTAAAGCTCATGGAACCCTTTAGAACCCTTAGATTGCTGCTAATTTTCAAAGGGAGGGGAGGATTTGTACGCTTGTGTCTGGACGAAAGATCTCGAGAGAGGCTCCCCTCTACTTTGCGTTGCTGGCCGTGAGGCGGTTATTCATGTTATCGATGTAGCGATAGGAGAGATTTCGAGGGTACTTATTCTCTTCTCCTTCTTGCCTCCTTATTTGCCGCTCACTAAACTCAACTCAGGTTCTCACAGGTCATGGCGGGGTAAGAAGTCACCGTTAGATGAAAACATATCAATTACTAAACCCTCTCAAGGACATTCATGAGCTTGTTGTTTCGCCAACGAATCCTTCCATTATAGCCTCCGCTTGCCATGACCATACTATTATGATATGGAGTCTTGACCCGACCCATGAAAAACATCCTCTTGCAGCGATCTTGGCTGGTGAGAGACACAGAGATGTGGTATATACGATAGTAAGTGCCAATAGTCAAATTCGCACCAAACTAACCACAGTAGGCATTTCACCAAAATGGCAGGTATCTTTTGTCGGGTGGAGGAGACAGCATCGTCAATCTCGTAAGCCATCTACTCAATTCTCCAAGAATAATTCCACTAAATCTCGACAGTGGACTCTACCAGTCTTCCCAGATAAAAATACCGGGACAGGAAAGCCAACGCTGATCCGCTACCCCCATTTCTCCAGTTCCGAGATCCACGATACAATCATAGATTGGTTCGTCCAACATACCTTCTCCCTTCTTTCTGCACTAACAATCAAATCATAGTATCGCTTTCTATGGCGATTTAATTATCTCTAGAGCGGAACGCGAAGATCATATAGCCCTCTGGTCCATCACAAACTTCAACTCCTCCCGTCCCCCTCCAGAATCGCCCGCCTCCGCCCCAGCGACCCAGGATGCCGAAACACGCTCCTACTTCTACACAGATGAAGACAAATTTAAGAGGCTCACTCAATTTTCTATTCCACAGGGTGACTTGCTCTACATGCGTTTCAGTCTCTCTCCCCCTAATACAAATACCGGACCCATCCTCGCATTCTTCAGCACGGGTGTGAGATCTAGGATGTATTTCTGGGATCTCAAGAGGCTAGGCGAATACGTGAAATATATCGAGGAGACCCCTGCTGAGCATCTCAATGCTACCGATCGTCCACACTTCCTGAAGACGAAACAGAAGAGGTCCAGGACTGGGGGTGGTGGTGCCATATTACGGGTTAGAGATACGAGTCCTAGCGGGAGTGTCAGCTCAAGGCAAAGTGCTGAGAGTTTGGAGGGACCCATTTCCAATGTGGATTGGGAGAAGAGTGTGAAGGAGTGGGAGGAGGGGTATGGGGTTGGGGATGTGAAGAGGGAGTTGAAGGCTCATGCGGAAGTCAAGGTGGGGGATGGGAGGATAGCGGCTTTCACGGGGAGGATGGTTGGGTGGAGTGTGGGGGGTGAGTGGTGTGTTGCCGTGGGGAGTGCGGGGACGTTGGCGGTTTTTGGGAGGAAGTAAGTGCGATGGGGGCGTGTGTGGGAAGGAGAACAATTTCGAAGGTATAAATCTCCCTGATAGGGAACTCAGGCAATTGCATTTCTGCTATACCATTTCGGTTGTTCATTTCAAGTCATTTCTCGCTCAGATACTTTGAAGGGGCGCCGCAAACTTGTTTGGTGTTATCCATGTACTGACTAAAATTGACTTATACCAAAGATCGTTTTACTTCATGTGTAAGATCCAGGTGATAAGGCATTGCTTGAGCCTTGAGTCGAAGTTAGCTAAATGATTATAAGCCGTGTCTCCTTGGCGCTTTAATATAACTCTTCTGAGCGACTTGTCAAGTGTGCTCAAAGAAACTAAAGCTCTTGGATACACTTTGGCTTGCTCTGGCTTGCTCTGGGCCTGAGCTTGCCCCGGCTGTGCCTGTTGACGAAAACGAATCTTGCTTGGTGGAATTCACAACGGACAGCGAGTCCCCGTACTGTGGAGTATAATCAAGAGGTTACTGCTGAGGCGCTATAGTTGACCTTTAGTTGTGTTTTGAGTTCGTTAGGTTGCGGGGTTTAGAAAGCCCCAAATGAAACTTTTGTCGAGAGAATTCATTCCCCTTTGTGTACATTGATAATCAGCGATTGTAGCTATGTGAGTGGGAACCCTTTTCGCGAAAAAGAAGCTATTTAGTACTTGAATGTGTTTTCAAATAGCAATAACGGTTCAAGCATTAAGTTGCTCTAAAATTCTAACTCCCAGCAAAATAGGAAAAAAAAGCTAAAAAATTATTTGAATGAATGAACAGAAGTCGTATATCTGGAGAAGCCGCATATCACTGAAGTCGAATCCACATTCTTCCCTTTTAAGCAGGCAACTCTTTACGGTTGCGAGTGCGTCAACGCTTCTCTAGTCAAGATCCTGAGCCGCGAGAACTACTTGACGAAAGCAGGTTACCTTAGTTGTAATCAAGTAGCTTTTAGGAATTGGGGGTTTGTGGGTTGGGTTCTATGGCCCGAGGGCTGAGCCTTGCGTGTCAATTAAAGAGCCACTGCCTCTGTGTCTTGGAGTATAGTGAAGTCTACCGCTATTTACTCATTAAGACGATGTTTCAACTATCGATACTGTCGTAGTAACAAGGTTCCTCCGCAACCAGTCTCTAGGGCTTTAGTCGCCACTGTAGCTCACTATAGCTCACCATCTCCTTCCATAATAGCGTTGTTACATACTTCCTTTTCAAGACTCTCGAAAGCTATTTTCTCTCTTTCCGTCCGCTTCCGCTTCGCCTTGCCTCGCTCTCTAATCCTTCCCCAGCACATGTGATAGAATCTTTAGTAAATGCGGGCAAGACAGTACTCCTCTGGTCCCTATGTGTTTGGGGTTGTTGAATATGAGAGGTGTTTCTCTCGCCTTTCGTTCTCCACCTTGGAATTAAAGAACAACCCAAGGGAAATCTGGTGGCTAGTGAAATACTAATGAGTCGAGTCTGAAGTAGTGATATTTTCTCATTTCTAAAGGTAATCTGGCAATGGAGTAAAAACCAGGTGTATGAGTAATTGAGAAAGCTCTTATAGTCTGTATAAATGTGTGTCGAGAATCTATGTTCTACTTCGCTAAGAAATCTTGGGTGCTGAACCAACTCCCTGATACTGGTATCAAATGTATGATAATTACAACTTTCAAGAATACAGATTAGAGAATTGGTTTATATACTGTATAGCTCTTACTTCACTTTTAAAAATCGCTACGTTTTATCACCTCACGTACCGTGCTCTCCATGGCTGTATTATTGACAAGAAAACTAAGTTCACACATAGACTAGAAGACCGCAATATAACGCTCTCAGCAAATTCTTTTCTTCTGTTTTATACGGATTCATCTTGTATCGAGTAATTGGATTCAACAGTAACCTAGTTCTCGACAGTAAAAGTTAGCTTGTAATTTTGAAGCAAGAATCATCACAATACGTGAGAATTGGGATATATTTGGCAGATTTCTCATTCCGAGTGTTTTGCAGGCGGGGGCTTTGGGATAAGCAGTACAAATGCCCCTACAGAAGTTTTGAAGAACACGGATTTATTCTTTCTCTAGAACCCCTGACTTCTTTGAACCATTCTGACCCTTTTGCTTCCGCTCACTTGAATATTTGATGAATCCGTTCGATGGGGGGGCGGTAGCCGCTTTAATACTAGCGCTACCTTTGCCAGTACGAGTCTCTGTATGAGAGAGTGACATTATGGTAATCTATGTTCAGGGAAAGCCTCTCGCGTATTGTGATTAAAGCAATTTCCCTGGGAGTTTTTTACGCCTTGACCTTCCTATTTATAGAAAGAGCTGTATTGTTCACTCGGTTGAAATTTGACGGAAAGTGGTAGAGAGCTGAGGGACTCTACGACCAGTATTCTTGGTCCCCTGTGGTTTCCTACTTTTCAAATTATACACAACGGTATAATCCAGTAGACAAAGCTCTAAGAAGCAGTCGGCACACTTTTATTTCTAGGCATTCAAGATCGCTTAAACTATACACTCTGGGTTTCACAAAGTCGTTACTGAAGGGGGTGCTTTGTTGTATGTGAGTCTATGCTAAATAGTAAGGCTAAGAGGGGGGTGTATTACAACACGTCAGCAGCTTTTCCTGATCTTGTTATATTCTTGAAGCCTTTGTCCGAGGCAACTATAAATTTCAAAATAGAGTATCCAAGATAATAAACGTTACAGGAATATACAGAAGAAGCAATAGCTATTTGTGATAGATATGTTTTGGATTTAGTCCCTCGTGACAATATCTCAGTGATTAAAAGCTATTAAAGACGGTAGCTTTGTGTCATGAAGTCTTCCTTATTTTTTTTTATAGAGGGGAAGATTCCTCTCGACAATAAGGCACTTCAAAATATCCCTGAGTCAACTATTGTGGATTCTTAGGTATTTCCAGCGAAAAGGGTTTATGTTAGTCTCCATCATTACTTTCCTTCAATTATATCACAACGCGGCGGGCTGGCCTAGTTGCCTTCTTGTTGACAGCGTTAACTAAAAGCGTTTAGCTTCATAAGACGTTCTTCTTTTTTGGGATTTTTTTAAGCGAAGACAACACGCACTGTATCTTGGAAGATGTTTTCACCCCCTCATCACCACCACGTACGCCCTTAGGATTTATTACATTTAGGTTTCAGCGCTTTCGTGTTACAAGATTCTAATTTGGACTGGGATTTAGAAGGGGGAGTACCGGCATATTATTTGTCTATTGTTAGGATTTTCCTTGAGAATAAAAAAGTGAGCCTTTGGAAGTCTATTATATACCAACAGAATTCACTCATCGAAAATGAGATGTTTGAGGACATCAACAAAACTTCTTGCCAAATCAAACCCCAAGTGAATACTCATCACTCATTTTCATCCGTCACTTCTCCTGAGATCTCAATAATCAATTGGAATAGTTCGAAGTAAACAAGAAGTAACCCTATTGGGAATAGGTAAATTAAGCTTGATGGCCACCCAAATGGCAAGCCATAGTGAAGCCGGTCTGTAAGCTCAATTCCAATTAGGAACTATACTCCCGATAGACACAACATTGGCAGTGAATATTTTTCCTTTCTAAGGGAATTGACTTCAAACTTGAAACAATACTAGTTGTCCTTTAATATACGCTCCCCTTATCACAATCTTCACTTAAGCTTATCGTGAGAGGTTGAAGGCTATGTGAAATCTCTTTTGGGCATAAGGGATAATTCTTCCTAGATCTTTCAAGTCTGTACTTGTCTCTCACTGAGAAAATGGTCAACCAACCTAATCCCCGAGCTGAGAAAGCAGTAAATGTACGAGAGGTTAGGCTTATCTTATGGGAGCAGGATCATTCAGAAATTACAAGTAAATAAGGTTCATTTTCTTATCAAAGTCTGAGGAACTTCCCTGCTTCATAATCAATTATGACGACGTAGGTAGTGTTCATTCACCGCTGAAGGAAGTGTTAGATTACAGACAATCCCTCCAGCTTCCAAGTTTTCCTGTATGTACAGTTATCTATGGACCTTGAACAATATAAAATGAAAAAATTATCACCCGAGAAAGTCTAGATTAGGGAGGGACAATTATTGATTTTAGGCTTGGCAGCAACCTAACTAACAGTTCCCTGCCCATACAAAAGCAGCCATAACACCTGATGTCCCACTTGCCCTGAAATAACCACATTTTCTGTCATTGCGCAACAAAAGGACAGTATTCAAGGAAAACGCCAGGAATCCAAATCGCCGCTATGAAAAAAGTTCACTATCAAAAGGGATAATGAGAAAAGAAACCGTACTCCTTCACACCCCGTGATATCCACCCAAGCCTACGCTAGCAAAGCTAACATTCCGTTTGTATCCGAAGATAGAGAATCACCAAGGCCCTAACACCGAGTTAGCAAGGGAAATCCAAGTGGCTAGACTCTTTAAGATGGTGAATATACAAGCCATATCGTGAGATTTTAGGCCTGGTTTAGGCCATGACTCATAAGTGGGCATAAGAAGGAAACCGCACTTACAGATTCTGTCTCCAAATAGAGGCTTTTTGGACAGGAGATGCGAGACCAATGAGGTTGAGAAGGAGCTCCACAGGAGCAGTGTTCGGACTATTAATTATATTAGCTTAAAAGGTAAGAGCGGGGAATGGGACGGACTGACACCGAACTTAAGCCCAGCATAACCAACGGCAATAGGCCAAGCAATGAGAAGTCCAAGGAGGATGTAAATCCACTGACGTTGGTTGAGACAGAAGGTACGCTGCTCCTTATTTGGAGCTGAGCCGCCTTGCTCAACGTCGTCGTTATCGTTTGCCATGGCGTATTGAGGGATTTTTGGTAGAATTTTGTTGATGAGGTTGTTTTTTAAGAAGTTCAGAGATGAAAGGTTTGGAGATCGAAATGTGGTTGTTGATGTGCGAGTTTGTTGGGTTGGGTGGTCCGCGATGAGCGTTACCCAGTTCAAGGGAGGCGGGGAATCGAATTTGCATTCACTCGAAGAGTCGTGGGAGTCAAGTAGACCCTGTGTCTGCTCTTCTAGGTCGTTGCTTTGGTTTGACTTCATTGTGTAAAACCAGATAAGTTGCTAGGGAAAGATTCTTTAACGTTGTGGGTGGTTGTTAAAGTTCGTGGTTATAGTATTTTGTCTAAGAGCTCAAGTTGACTTTGTTTTTTAGGCCTTCATAGGTATTATTCAGATTATATGCACAGTTAGAGTATATGCACGGACAGTGTATGAACTGATGTTTTCATACTGCGTTATCTAAATCACTTTTGAACTTACTGTGCTCTATTATAAAGAAAGTTGAAAGCTACATTGACACGATGAGATAGCGAACAATATTCAGGGAGACCATCTGGTCTTTGACTTAACTTTCTATACTATTAATGGTGCCCAGAATACGACACTGGCAACAAAAAGCCTGAGGCTCTCGGGATGTTCATAAACATTAAACTATGTTGGAATAAACACGAGACTTGACTAGTAGTGACAATTTAATTGGAATGTGTTAGTCTATTTTCCCATCTCAATTTCCTCAATACTTCTCTTTTCCTGCTTTTGACTTCATCTTGCTTCCGAGATTTGGTAGAAATGGGTTTCTTTGAACACTAAGTCTTTCCATCCATTACTCTACCAGCTTAATTACAACCACTACCCTCAATCTCTCTCTTATTCCGTTTCCCTCCATCTTTACCTCGAGCACTCCATTCCTAACCTTCTCAAGCAAGACCTCCTTCGATACTTAATTTGAAAAGACCAGCAACTTCCCGCTCAAGCGCATACACGACTTCTTTCCAACCCAAATACGAGATTCGCAATCGAGCCAGAAGGGTTGTGCACGTGTCGCAGCTTGATCATTTGACATTCTTGAAGGAAGCAGAAATACTTGGACACACTGCGAGTCTGCAAGGAGAGGGTGGCAGTTGGGGATAGGCGTCCGTGAACTTGCTCGTCGAAATATTTCGGATGGTGCTGGGGATGATTTTTTCAGAAATCTCTGACCTGGATGGAAGTAGATGTAGATGTGGATATGTTAATCCATCGATTCAACGTTTGCGCTGACTCCAGACGGTCCTTGACGCGCCGCTATATCTGCCTCTGTCGTTTCTACATTGCCTTGGTGATTACTAGCTTGTAAATTTGAGAGGGGTCTTCTTGAATTTCTATCGCTCCATTTCCTCTCAAGAAACCGCGTTTTTCTACCCTCTACATACATGTCTGGGTGATGCCTACCGCAAACAACTTCATTTTCGGGCAGGTGTATGTACTCAAAAGTGCAGTTCCTGCGGTATCTCCAAGTATTCTGACAAGCTTTGCAGAAGTAACTGCTCTTTTGCAAGCTGGTTATAGTTTGAAAGTCGGTGATTTCATGGTTTCCCGAAGCATATAGCCCCTTTGTAGTATTTCTTGAGTTTTTAAAACTCGTCTACTTCATTTACAGGCCAGATTTTACTTTGCGCAATAACATTTTAGCTTAATCTTACTTCTTTTCTGGGATTACTTAGTGGTTAGCCCTCAACTTGGTTTTGAGTATGTTGGCGTATCTATATTATCGTTCTATTGTCCTTTTCGCTTGTGGGAAATATAGACACTTTAAGAGAAAAAGACTGAAAGAATAGAATTGATATCTTCAAGTCTTGGCTCAAGAAAATTATTCATTACTGAAGTCCCAATCTTTATATCGATTGTCGGTTAATTGGTTGCCTAGCATGAGGTCCACCAATTGTCTAGATGATACTTAATACTTTACATTGATTAGGAAGTCAACAAACCAGGACATGAGCTTAGGGCGGTCCTGTTCACAGTATTACAGATTATAGCTACTTATCTGCCTTTCCCCCAGTGACTGGAACTTGGAACTGGCGGTAGCCTTTTGGAGCACATTTGCATTCTACTCTCTGTATCGCTTTTGGACGAGGATACGCCAGCAAAGAGCAAGCGAGGTCGTAGAACTGAGACTCAAGCTTCAAGCTTGTAATACATGTCTTCGTGTAATCACATGCCACATGCCACACACGAAACATCTGAATGATAGTAACACAAGTAGGGAGGATCAATAGGTGTAACTCGGAACTGACAGGGGTAAAGCAGCAAACGATGCAACAACACAAGAGACGACACAAGGGAATGCAAGAAAGAAAGAAAGAAAGCAATTACAGTCGGAGATAAGACGGCATTGGCGGAAGAATACTTCGGCGGAGTACGTACAGGGACGGAAGAAAGAGGTAGGAGTAGGTACACGGAGTAGAGGTTTTTACGTCGTACAATAATGAAGATTGTGGGTCGCCCAAACCCTCAGGAGACTTTCACTCTTTGGGACAATTCAAGGTACAGATGACATGACATGCTGGGACGCTAATGGCGCCATGACAGGGAGCGTCGGGAATGACGATCTCCTGTTTTTCGAGAATCAAAACAATCGCTTTACTGCGCTGGAACCATCAATTGCAATATACCCACAGCAAAGGGCAGAATGAAGCTATTCCCATTCTTAGATATAACCCATTTCTTGGATCAAAGAAGATTTTCGGGTTCGGAAGGCCCTTGTTGCTGAAATACAAGAACGACTCTGTCGCTGGGATGGGAGACAACCGGTATAGGCGATTGGGCACAGTGTTCAGGGATTCGCAAGGAGAAAAGATTTGGTGGGGGATCGGGAGGTCGATAGAGAAATCCAGGCCTCTCACTCGCTGAAGAGGTCGTCCTCATCGTCGTAGGGTGAGTACAAGGTTGGCATGGGGCAGCTGCATCTGCTTCCCCACTGTTTACTGGGTTAGATAATCAATCAAATTTCATTTTTGGGGACTTTCAATTGCGACCCTCTTCCTCCCTCTCTCTTCTCTCGAAAGAGTCAGTCCTTTCTCCTTTTCCTCCTTTTCTCCCTCCTGGACTATTTCCTTCTTCTATCTTTTTTTAATAGGTCTCCCCGACCGATTCTCTCCATTGCGACGCACCCTTCTGCGATCGCCTGTCCGGTACTCGTTCACTCAGGTACCAATATCAACCAATACCAATTGGATTCCGACCAACGACAGCGAAGCCCGCAACCATGGCCTCCATAATATCACCCCCCAACGTCAGCTTTGCCTCACCTCTAGCGGACGCCAACGCTGCGCAAATCGTAGGCCACCCGCAGATTGACAGCCTATTATCTACCATCTTCCAACTCAGCCCGTGGACCATTGCCTTGACCCTCCTGGCAGTCCTAGTCGCATACGACCAATGTAAGAAGACATGCCTCCCCCACGGCCCGCAACCTTAACTAACACCCCGCACAGGTAGTTATATCTGGCAGAAGGGCTCCATTGTTGGTCCGGCATTCAAAATCCCCTTCATTGGCCCCTTTCTGGAATCTGTAAACCCAAAGTTCGAGGAATACCAGGGAAAATGGGCCAGTGGGGAGTTGAGCTGTGTGTCGGTTTTCCACAAGTAAGCGATCCATACATACTTTGCGGACGGTCTGCCCCTAACATACTTCTTTTAGATTCGTCGTTATTGCCTCTACCCGTGACATGTCTCGAAAAGTCTTCAACTCGCCCGGATACGTCAAGCCATGTGTAGTGGATGCCGCCCATAAACTTCTCGGACCAACGAATTGGGTATTCTTGGATGGAAAGGCTCACGTCGATTTCCGAAAAGGTCTCAATGGCCTATTTACTCGAAAAGCACTCGGAACATATTTGCCAGGACAAGAGGAAGTTTACAATGTCTATTTTGAGAGATTCCTCCGGGTTTCCAAGGAAGCAAATGGCCCAATTCCTTTCATGGCTGAATTCCGAGAGGTCATGTGCGCTGTTTCGTGCCGGACTTTTGTTGGACATTATATCTCTGATGAAGCGATCAAGAAGATTGCCGACGATTATTATAACATTACCGCTGCTCTCGAGCTCGTCAATTTCCCAATCATCCTCCCATTCACGAAAACCTGGTACGGAAAGAAGGCTGCTGAGATGGTTCTGGAAGAATTCGCCAAGTGCGCCGCAAAGAGCAAGGTCCGCATGGCAGCTGGAGGCGAAGTTTCTTGCATCATGGACGGCTGGGTAAAATCTATCCTTGAATGTGCTACCTACAGAGAACGACAAGAGGCGGGTCTATCCATGGAAGGAATCGAGAAGCCACCGCATATGCTCCGTTCATTCTCCGACTACGAAATCTCCCAGACTATCTTTACCTTTTTATTCGCCTCTCAAGATGCCACCAGCAGTGCTTGCACCTGGTTATTCCAAATCATGGCCCAACGACCAGACGTACTTGACAAGATCCGAGAAGAAAACCTCCGAGTTCGAAATGGCGACAGAAGTGCCCCAATCACCATGGAAATGCTAGACGAGATGGTATATACCCGTGGTGCAGTTAGAGAATTACTGAGATATCGCCCTCCAGTCCTCATGGTTCCATATCTCGCAAAGAAAGCCTTCCCCATCACTCCAACATACACCGTTCCCAAAGGCGCCATGATCATTCCAACTACCTACCCAGCTCTCCGCGATCCCGAAGTCTACCCCAACCCAGACTACTATGATCCAGATAGATATGTTACCGGTGATGCCGATGTCAAGGGAGCCAAGAACTTCCTCGTCTTCGGTACTGGACCTCATTATTGCCTGGGACAAATCTACGCACAGAACAACTTGGCTCTTATGGTTGGGAAGGCTTCGATGGAGTTGGATTGGGTACATCACCCTACGCCTTTGTCCGAGGAGATCAAGGTGTTTGCTACTATTTTCCCCAAGGTAATTCATTCCCAAAAAAGTACTTATATGAGAAATTTACTAACAAGAAGCAGGACGACTGCCCATTGACTTTTACCAAGCGACCATAGATTTTTAGAGCAGTTCAAAATTTCCGTGCTGAGGGATGAGATGAAGTATAGGGTTGGCCAATGGCGAACCCATTAATAATGAGAGAGTTGCTGAGCAATAGACCAAGTATTCATTTGACTATTCCCATTTTCATATGAATATTGCATATAGGGAAAGTCATGTGTGTGTGCTGTCGGCGCCTGGTGAAATGGGGAAGGAGGTGGGAGGGCAAGAAAGGCCCTTTTCTTAATGAGAGGAATAATGGATGGATGAATGGATGGCATCCGTATAGTATCATACCCCCTTGTTGTAATTAATCCGACAAAAATCCCTTTCTTGGAGAAGAATAATGTCAAAATTTTTGAATTCAATTTTTTGGGGGTTCCTCGGTGCAAGGTGTGAATGAGTCCGATGTCGCAATTCCCTTTCTTCGTGGAGAGATTGTTCTCCCGTGCTGACAGACGCGTGGTGGTCAGGTCGATCGAAGGTTGGATCGACGTGCTGACGAGGCGGTCAACAAAAACACCCATCAAGTAGGTAGGTAGCCTTTAGATACAACTAACTTATGACATGACATGGACTTTCAAAAGTTCTGAACTCCGTTGTGTAGGCTGCGTGATTTCTGCGATGCTTCGACACCTTGGAAAGGAGTAGAATCCTGGTTTCTCGTTCACAAAAAATAGGCGATATACGAGTAGATGGGCGTATATGGTTGTGATGAAATGGAATAAAAAATTGGAGACGAGATGGAACTCCGTATCACCATCACTTCATCACGTACATGCACATACATGGTAACGAGTAGGAAGTGGTAGGAGGGAAGAGGAGACTGACTATACTAGATCGAGACGCCGTACTTTTGCGTTGTTTGAGGTAAATTGTTTTTTTGGGGGGGGGGGGTTGTGAGCAGGTTATGAATAATACGGTAAACCTAGTCGAGGACTCGCCGGTCCGGAGTTGGTAGATGTTGCGTTGCGTTGACTTGTATTGTACCTGTGGATGGTGGTTTTACTCCGAGGGGTTTTTTGGCCCCTACTCCGAGGAAGGGGCATGCCTCTGATGCCCTGGAAGTGTGGAGGTGCGGTTTAAGCTTGTTTTGGGGAGGGGGGGTTGTATTTGCATGTTTCGGTTGTTTATCATTAGTGCACTACACTGGGTAGTAGTTGGTTGGATGGCTGGTTATGGAACTTGGGTTGGTACCGTACCTAGGTAGGAGTTCAAGAACTGAGAAGAAAACCCATCGATCGCAAGCCTTTCTTTCCTTTTCCCCAGGGGTTCGCAACCCTTACGGCCCAATTCAAAATAAAAGTCATAGGACTTCCACGATCCCAGAATTATCATCCACCCCATCAAAAAGATGAGGCTATCCACGGATGACCAGATTTTGTGTAACTACACCTGACTCACTGGTGCACTGAACGGACATCCCGTAAGCTCTCTTCAAACAAACCATCTCAAAGCCTTCTTATCAAATCCCCTTTCCGCTCAGCCTAGCAGCAGATGACTTAACTTCTTACCCACCCTCTCATCTCCATATTAAAATGCTTACCTCCTCTCGCGAATCTGCCTTTCCAAGAAGACTCTGACTTATCTCACCCCTTTCCAAAAACTTAGAATTTAACGGTCATTGAATCCCAGTTCATTATAATTCCCTCCATTTCCAAACCACAAGACCCAAGAAGCCCAAAAATCTGCTGCGCCTTGATACGTGACCTCGATGCTGGACTTCTCGGCGTTGTGTAACTCCACCCTCTAGGTATTTTCAAGCTTCTTACCCCGAACTCCGATGGGGAAACGTGAGGAAAGGAAACCCCGAATCGGAATCAGAGCCAGAATTCCATGTGCATTCATGGAATATGTAAGATCTTATTACGGAAAGATATATTAGTAGATTCGTGTACCTTTAGGCAATCACGAAATGGGGTTGTACAGTTGTGGTGTTCGTTGTTGGAAAGTTGGGTTGGTATGGAAAATGCGGGGGGAAGTGCAGTGAGTGGAGATGAGTTTATCTGGGTGCCTTCTTTTTATTCTTGGGCTCACTTATTTACTCCGTACGCCCTGTAGTTAACTTGCGTCTGATTGAGAAGTTTTGGTTAATGGTTATTGTATCAAAATAATCGGAGGATTGCAATTGAAAGTGCGATCTCGGAATTGTCGTATTTTCTCTGCTTTGAGAAGCCAATTCGTCGTAACTCCACCTACATACAATTGACCCGATTCGGCGAAGGCAAAAGGGAAACTTCATCTCATCTGATAAATCTAAATTTCGGATGACAGTGGATGAGTCGAAAAGACTGCTCGATTCAAATAACCCCCCGCATCGATATTATGGGTCTACTCCTACACACACACCAATCAAAGAGGTTTACGCGAATGGCATGGTAGGTATACACCGACGAGCTTTAATAAGAACTGTATCTCCCATTTGTTCGTTAAAACACAGAGTAATCCAACCAAGATTACCTTTTCTTCAAATTACTGCTCCCAGACTTCCCCTCGCTGAATTGCCTAACTAAAAAAAGAAAGCATCCCCTCGAATCTCACTACTTACAACAATAATGGGACAGTACCAAATATGACTGCCTCAGCATTCAAAGCTCCACTCTAGAAAAGCTTGCGTACTAGTCTCCAACCAGCATGCTCACTGAGGCCTGAGTCATCCGGTCGGCCTCGTTTTCGCTGATGCTTATTTCCATGTCTGTCTCCATTATTGAATTGATGGGGTGAGGCGTCCCTGACAAGCGCAAGCCCATCAATCAATCCCCACCTCGGAGCTCGCTTACCTTACCACAAGGGATCGTGGTTGGATTATGGGTTGGCATTGGGAGGCTGTTCGTGGCTGTATCAGTGTGTTGGAGAGGCTGATTCGAAGTTTGTGATGGGATGGCTGGGTCGGAGTAAGAGCGCGAGCGTATTTCGCGGTGTTGGGCATGGGTGAGATGACTCAAATGAGTTGGGGCTTGAGTTGCATTTGGATTTTGGGCCTATATATGAGGCCTTTTCTCCTTTGCTGAAGTGATCTTCTTTTCGTCATCATCAATCATTTCCACAATCCATTACATAGATCTAAGCATCAGTCTCGACGAATACCTCACAGTATACTTCATCACAAAACCTATATGATCAACGACATCGTCAACATGGTCAACGACGTACAAGCACATACACTCGCCAGTAAGTCTTCCCCCACCTCTCCCCAAGTATAGAAACAATCACTGACAAGCTTCCAGAGTACTCACAACCCATGCCTCCATCATACAACAAGAAGAGTGAAAAGGACATGGACTCCGCATCAATGGCCAGCGTCTCCACATTCCGGTCAACGGTAAGCTTGCTCAAGGGCAAGCTTGCCAGTAAGGATCGCAAGTCCTCAAAGGAGGCAAAGGCTGCCGCTGATCGTTCGACGGTCTCCCATGATGGAACGGTAGTCGAGAAGAACTCCCGATCGCCCCCTAAGGATCCCAAGTCACGTAAGTCGATACCTCCAGATTGGAATGGTAAGCATGACCCTCAAATGCCGATTTGTATCGAAGTTGAGAGCTAACGAGTATTGTGAACAGCTCGAGCCAGGACAGCCGAGGCGTACATGTTGCATGCAATGATGAAGTAATTGGAAGGGCAGCCTTGGAAGAATGATATAATGGCGGTATTGTGGGTTTGGGGCGAAGGGTTTGGTCTGGATAGATCCCCGCGGCGTTTTGGAGTTCGAAATAAATTGTAGAAACAATGGTTCCTGGTTTTGCTTCTGGGAAACAAATGGGTAGATTAGGTCTGCTCTACGAAGAGATGCTTTCCTTGCTTTATACTTATTTACATTGGCAATAATTGATTCTTGATCAAAAACTATCGTCCAACTCATTGTTCATCTTGACCATGCTGGGACTGTCGAGTTCATCTGAATCATCAAATCCAGCTCCAGCGGTGGTAAGTAAGTCCTTAACTATCCTCTGACTAGCTTCTCGGGCTGCGAAGTATTAGCTTTTGTATACTCGCCCAACGCATAAGTAACTTACCAGGTGTTTGTAAAAGTCTCGATTGTGGGAGGTTAAATTGTATGGTTTTGGGTGGACTCATGCCAAGCTCTCTATAAACTCCTTCGGCGTCCTCGTCACTGTCACTTTCCCAACTGATCTCATCCTTCTTCGAGAACTTAGGCGCAGTTTCTTTTGCCTTGCCTTTTGCAGGTGTCTGAACGCTAACACCGGGTGTTCTAGGCGCATTGTATTGCTTTCTGATGGGAGAGCTAAATATTTCCGCATGAAGTTGAGGAGCGGCTTCGGGGGGAGAGGACATAGGGGACGCATTATCCCTCCATGATGGCTTGTTGGACGGAGTTTTCTTCTCCTTGCGTGCCGCGAGAGGTGTAGCTTGGATTCTATAATTCTTGTCGAGAACTCGGTGGAGAAGTGGGTCTTGATTCACACGTTGGGTGGCATTTGATGGCAAATATTGGGTTGGATCAAATGGTGAAGACTGTGGTGTCATTGATATGTCGGGAATCCTAGATTGGGCTCCTGGCGTGGTTGGTTGGATCTGAGTATCTTCGTCTTGCTCGTTGGAGTTCCCCTTGTAATCCCGTCGCAAGTCTTCGTATGGCGATGACATTTGTGCCATTCTTGGGGAATCACTAAACAACGTCTTGGTGCGAGGAGCTCGAGGGGTGCTTCCGCTGATGTCGCCATTGTCTAGAAGAGAATCATCCATCTCGTCGTAGTGGTGGTGACTCCCATCGTCGTTCAACGTTTCGTCAGCCGGTCGTGAGGATTCGGCATATGTGCTTGCGTCTTGGTGTGATTGTGTATATGACTGCTCTTCGTCCTCCTCTCGTTCCTCTACTCCCGACAAGGAAACATTTGCGCTGGCCTCGAAAAATTGTTTCCAAAACTACCCCGCGATTAGCCTAGTTCAATTTATTTGCGCTGGGCAACTCACCTTCGATCCCTCCCAAACTGCCTTAGAATGGTCGGCATATTGATCAACAATAGGCAGTATACTTGAAGTCACAATTCGATGTGCTCTGCTGAAGTTGTGGTCGATTTCTGCTTGTAATTAGTTTGTGGTCCATATTCGCGGGGCGCTTGTGATTTACCTTGAAGAGTCAGGGTGATGGATTGCTCAAGTTTCTCTAGCTCTTCTGTGAGAGTAAGAGGCCGCGCCGACGAAGAACTTGCCCGAGACATTGTGATGTATTGCTGAGAATTTGCTTTGGGGTGTGTTTGTATTTCATGGATATCGCGACGCGAAGTTGGCGGTGTTTATTCGGTTGATGGAGCGATCCCTGTCGTATCAGAAAATGGATTGCTTCATAGCAATTGTTTGGGAGTTTAATTAAGGTTGAGCCGTTCCCCAAAGTTGGGTCGTGGATCTTTTGCCTTTGCACAAGGGAACCAGAAAATAACTAATAGTAATACGGCCATTTATTCATTCTAGTGACGCTTACGCTTCAAGTCGGAATTTCTCACTTTATCTAATGTCCAGCGTGAACTAAAGGCTTGCTCCCCAAATACAGGATTACTAGGTGACTGATGACTTACCCGTTAGTTTTTGGCCTCTAACACAATTTGGCTTACCCGTTAATTGCAAGCTTACTCTTGGTTATCTGGATAATTGATAACTGATCAACGAATAACACATAGCTTACCCGTGGCTAAGTGCTGACTTACTCGTCACTTTTTGGTCCGTAAGAATGATAATTAGAGCACTCGTGGCTTTCCTTCCCCTTAGCAAATGTCAATTCAGAAAGTCTGTCCTACAAATGGTAAATCTGTTGTGGTGTAAAGTCCCCTCAAATGACACAATCGACCAACAAGGGTAGAAATCTGGGGAAGCTCCCTTCAAGCTCATACATCTAAAAGCACTCAACAACAACTCAGAAACAACACAAAAAATGTCAGCTCCACGCCTCGCAACCTGTCTCCTCCGAGCCTCGCGCTCTCCAATTACAAGACAAACAAGACAATACAGAGCCCTCCCCTCAATCTCCAAAACCTATGCGCCAACCCTCGTCTCCCGCCCAAGATTCTACTCCCAAGACCCAACCCCCACGAGCAAAACCTACACCTTCACAGAAGTAACTCCCCCTCTCCCTGCATTTTCCCCTAGTCAGCCCTAATAACAAATCCCCCAGGTAAAACGCCTCTCCGAATCGCCCTCCGCAGACGTAATCCTCATAGACACGCGCGAACCCGCAGAACTCAAGAGCACCGGCACCATCCCCGGCTCCCTCAACATCCCCGTCACCACCGCCCCCGAAGCATTCTTCATGCTCCCCGAGGACTTCGAGGACCGCTTTGGATTCGAGAGACCGCCCAAGGAGAAGGAGGTGATTTTCTACTGCAAGGCGGGGGTGAGGAGTCGGGCGGCCGCCGAGTTGGCGAGGCAGGCGGGCTGGACGAATGTTAGTGAGTACCCCGGGAGTTGGTTGGATTGGACGAAGAATGAGGGGGCGACGGAGAGTGTTAAATAGAGGATATTTTTTGGAAATACATTTATGACCCGGGAGGAATGTTCTCAGTTGGTTGAGTTAGGGGTTTGGATTATCACGCTTGCAGATATTTGGACCAGGAATGGTTTTATGTTCATTCAGAACCTAATGTATAAATAAATACAATGCCCCCAAGGCAAAGAAGCAGACTCCTTCCCAATGCTAGTACACCCAAACAAAACCTAGTACCCACGGAATAAGAAATCTGGGAAAGCGAAGAATACAATTTAGAATCTCAGAAACGCTGGTGGGGCTGTTGGCGTTGGCTCTGCTGGGGCCGGAGTGTCTGCTGGCTTCTTGTCATCCGGTGGTTGAATCAAACTCCCACTAGCAAAGAAGAGCCACTTAATAGCAATAGCTAGAGCGGCATGTAGACACACTACCAGTATCAAAAGTGCCTTGCTTGTTTGCTTGTCCGTTGCGCTCAAAACAGGGTAAAGATTGCGTAGCAAGAAAGCCACGCTGAGTCCAAATCCAACGCCCACAAATACCCAGTTCAAAATATTGATCGGTGACCACGATATCAAAGCAACCGGAATCCAGATGATGTTGGAATATCCGTATAAAGCCCAGCATTCAAGAATATTGGCAGATTCGCTACCAAAGTATTTAAGAGCGAGAAAGAGGACCATGGGAATCACCAATGTATATCCGTAGACAAGTCCAGCAGCACCTGAGAATTGTTAGCTTCGCATAACACATACCTCCCCGGGAAAACATACCACTCAAAAGCTTGAAGTCATAGATGAAATGATCCTGCCCCGTGTTTGCCAGATATTGATTGATCGTTCCACCCAGGAACAGAATGAATACAACCGTAGTCGCAATCCATATCGGCCCATACAAATCAGGATTTCCTTCCAGCACATCGAGAAAGTTCGCTCGGGGATATAGCGCTGCCCAACATCTCGAAAGGACAGAGCTTGTGTCAACGTCGAAGAACTGGGCGTAAAAGGATATCGACCAAAGAAATCGTTTCGACGAGCCACTACTAGCAGTCGCGGGAGCAGGGAGGCCGGAAGAAGCTCCAGGAATCTTGCGCGACCCGGAAGATTGGTCGGTATTAAAGTTGGAGGAGTGGAATTCTAGGTCCTCTTGCAAATCGGTATGTCCAAGGTCGCCCTGAAATCCATTTGTTAGCTGGATTGGATTCAAGGGTAGATCAGGTTTCGAGGATTGGCATCAAAAATGAGATGTTTACCTCTTCATCGACATCAACGACTACGTCATACCCAGCTCCAGACATTTTGTTTGCGAGGTCGGATTGTCAAATAGGTGGTTGCTTTCTTTGGAGTTGTGACCAGAATGCCAGATCGGCTTAAACGCGACCCCCTGTCAACAGCACGGCCCGTGTAAAAGAGCCTCATCATGACCCCACCAAAAGTTCCTATCTACCTAGGTAGGTATTGATGGAGGGGTTCCATGCTGCATCACTCAAGGTATAAGGAAAGATTTACGGAAGTGGAGAAAATGCTGTATTCCATTAGGTGTTAAAGTGTACTTTTTCAATTCCAAGATTGAAAAATAAATACATACTATACCGCAAACTGCTCGTCTGAAGCAGAATACCTAGGTAGTTCAAGTAGGAAAACGATTGAGTTTTAAAAAATCTAGAGTGAAAACAATCTTAGTTACCAAAGAGTGCTATGGCGTTGCCACAACGTCTAGTCCATTTTCAATTTTGATAGCCCAATGAGAATTTAGCTGCGCTCGAGGAATAGCAATGAAGTCTGAACTGTAAGTACCACCACGACTTTTCTCTCCAGTAAATACCGTTTCGAACTACGTCCAGTCCTGACATGAATGTTCCCGTCCTGACCATGAACCTTCTTTGCGCGTTTCAAGATCTTCACATGTTTGAGGAAATTCGTAGATGGTTTATTCCATGATGTCTTGATCATTGACCCATTTGCTTGCTTCTTGCTATCGTGAAAAATACAGCCAGACATGCAACCAATTCACCAAGCACCTCCCCAGTCCATCTGTCCATCCCAGCCAAACGCCAATGGAGCGAACCTTTCACTTTAGCTTCTTCTTAGGTCGGAGTTGGTTGGTGTGTCCACATTTCTTCTTTCTGCAGTTGGTGGCACGGGGTGGGAGACGGGCCTGTGATTTCTAATTAGTATTCTGTTCCTCGGTCGATCGGTTGTTTTCCCCAATAAGTACGTACATAGCACTTTCGGCAGATCATCTTGTCGCAGTTGAACTTGGAGGCAAGGGCCTTGAGAGATGGCTCAATGATACCACCACGGAGACGGAGGACGAGATGAAGAGTCGATTCCTGTTGATCGTATTGTCAGTCCATGCGAACAAATTCCAGCCGTAGACCGTATGCAATGCGAAACTTCGAGTATGCCCATTAAGTTCTCCAGATTTCTGCCCATGGGTCCCTACCTTTTGGATGTTATAATCTGACAGAGTGCGTCCATCTTCAAGTTGCTTTCCAGCGAAGATCAAACGCTGTTGGTCCGGTGGAATTCCCTCCTTGTCCTGGATCTTGGACTTGACATTGTCGATAGTGTCGCTAGATTCGACCTCGAGGGTGATGGTCTTACCCGTGAGGGTCTTGACGAAGCTGTAGATTGCAGGTTAGCTAGTCGCTCGATGTTTGATGGTCGCGGGGCATCGCGCGGAACGGATTCGAGACCTACATTTGCACTTGAAAAAAGATACGGTCAGCATAAGTCTTGCAGATCTGAATTTTCAACCATCACAGGGGATAGCACTTACTGGTTGCGGTTTCCGTCGAAAAGTTGTTTGGCGTGGAGTTTCGATCTCAAAATCTTGGATGCTTCATTGTGGGAATTAGCGAATTTCGTCAGGTGACGTGAGATAGCGTGGCCGCAGTGGAAAAGCGGCACTCCGCCAGAGGCGGTGGTGACTAGTCCAGGACACCCTCTCCCTCCTTCTATTATCCAAGCAAGACAAGACTAGATAAATCGATTCTATCATCCCGAAAGTGGCCCGAAAAGCTCGAGTAAGCAATATTATAGTTTTTCTTTTTTGCCCAGATGAGTTGAAACAATTGCAAGTCCTTCGAGAATACAGTATTCAGGTACTTTGACGGCTTCCCCATATCATAAAAGCAGCAGCAAATAATTTACGACCTCACAACCGTTAAGAACGATTGAAACACGTTGTTTTGGTACTTTGGTATTTTATTTTATAATAATAAATCCAGGTGCCACTGATTGGGGTCATTATCTCGGCTATCTTACTGTCTAGAATGAGAAAAGTATTTGTCAATACCAAGTCATTCTCTAACAAACAATTTAAAAAGAGAAATTGTTCAAGTTACAACTGGTCTTGCCTTGAAAAAAAGGAAATCAGGTCTCGTAATTTTCAGTCAATAATCATTCTACCTTCTCCTCATAATCATGTAAATTTCTCGAGTTCCGACCTGGGGTATCTCTATAAGTCCCAACATCTCAAACTCCCATTTCCAAACACCATAATGTACAATATCTACATGCATATCCTAACAACCATTCATGAATCATGACTCCTCCTCAGAAAAAGAATCATTTCCGGAACGCTTCTGCAAACGACTTCTCCTGTCCTTCAAGTGCCAGCGTTCCAAACGAACCTCAAGTTGAAAAACGCTCTTCACAAGCATATCCAAACTAGTTCCTGCGTTTCGAGCTACACATTTTGCATTAGCTACAAGTTCTGCTATCTTTAGGTTGAGATGTCTTACCAGCCAATTCATAGAAAGCCTTTGCAACATTAGATAGTTCTTCTGGTGATCGATAGCGTTTGTAAAGCTCCCCGGGACGCTTCGCATCCTTATCCCCATTACCCACAGCTTTAGAAGTTTTGGGGATGAGCCGCTGTTGAACCTTTTTGAGCATGTTCATAGAATCCGTTGAATCCGAGTCATCTGGTATCCGTGGTGGGAGGTCTTGGAGAGGGAAGAAATCGAGTATTTGCTTCGACACTATTGACCGTTGGAAAAGTAAGATCTGAGAAATAGGGAATCAAAAACATACACTTTGGTTCTCGGTCATCACTCCATGTTCGTTGATACCAATCAAGATAATCATCTATCTTCTCCTCACTCATAGTCAAAACGTCCTTGTCCGTGACCTTGAGTTCTTCCCCTCTTCGTAATCTTTTGGAAGACCCTGGAATCATGATATCGCTCCATATTGCCCAGTCCATCTTCATTGAACTTGGTTCCGATCCGGAATATGGTAGACGGTCGATGTTATCAAATGGATAACATAGCTTTGTCGCTACCACGATTGCGCTGATGATTTGAATTTCTGGGTAGGCCAATGCCTCACGAGATTTCTTAAAAGTGACGGGATATGAAAAGACAAATTCCAGCATTTCTGCTATACGTCGAGCTCCGGAGTACGTTTCGACTATGTTAATATCAATACGCATTCTGGCATTGGTTTGTGGGAAAAACTTACTTGGAAGGCCGAGGTCTCGAATATGTTTATACATAATCAGGGGGTAATTGACAGGAGGAAAGATCATATTCAACTGGGTATTGTAAAACTCAACCAGTTCTAGGACGGAATGATGAAGGGCTTCTCCCTTCAAAGGTGCTCGAATGTCGAATGCAACAATCATATGAGAGGGAAGTTTCCTCCGCATCTCTTTTGGCACCTCCTTAGACTGTGAAGTATCAGTACAGAATTCTTTAACATGGCCAGGAAAAGTGAGATTCCACTTACGGCGCGAGTATAGACCATTTCCTCACTCGTGGCCCATTTAAATAAATCCCCCAGACCCGTTGGAAGCCGCATGAGCAACATCCCCAGATAGCACAGACCCAGCGTTTCAATCAATTTTGGCATCCTCTCCTCAGTTGTGATACTCCTCCGACTCCGTCTTGAAGACACACTCTTGCCATCACTATCTGTGTTTTCTGCCTCACTCGCCGAACTGAACAATCCCCCAGACACAGACCCATAGCTTTTGTTTCCAGACTTGATCAATTTGCTGATTCTTAGACCCCACAGGTCTTTAACCACAATCTCAAGCTCGGTAGGAAAGCCCTTCTCCCCCACGAGCCAGTTGCATTGCTTCCAAAGAATCAGCTGAAAACACTGCAAATACAGATCAATGGCGTCCTGGCCGCTCAAAAGTCGTTCAACGCGTTCTTTTGTTTCTCGCTGCCTTCGCGACCTTTTTCCTTGTGTATTCCAATCATCCTCGTCTATTTGAGTTTGTGTGAAGCCCTATCCTTTGTCAGTTGAGCGCTGCATCTATGTTGTGGGTGGGCCAACAGCTTGTTCATGTCCTCGTTGACAGAATTTTTTGCCGTTCTCAATGTAGTATTTTCTTGAGCGACATCCTTCCTCGGTGCAACTCTCTCCCCGGCGAAAACGTTGATACTCAATATGTGACGACATTTCCCTCGATAGGTGTGAGAAAGTACGGAAATAAACCAGGCGGGAGACCTCGGGACAAAAAAAAAGAGGTACACGCGACCGAAAGTTTCTACGAAAACGCCCTTGGAGGGGCTACCAGCAGCAGTTTAAATTCATTCACTTCACATGTAAATTTGCGGCACGTCATATTAAAAATCACAGTCTTGGGAGTATCAATAATAATTTTGTTTTGGAAAGCATCGATTTCTACAGAGATGTTGTTGCCACATCTCAAGTGCACTTTTTGACTACGCCGGCCAATCGTGATCATGTAGCATCGAGTAACAAGAGGAAGATGTCGTCCGCAAAGCCCAGATAAAAAATCAAATCTTTCAGAGATCCTCTACGCAACGACCTTTAAGAGTGGAGATCCCGAGAGTCCAAAGATTCCACCACAAAGAGTATCCTTCGGACTATCGAGCCTACAAACAAATCTAGTATGCCATCACTGACAACAAGGTCGGAGTCGAATCGAGGAAATCTAAGAGCGTGGAGCCTCCTTGGCTTCAATAGCAAGTTGCTCGCCCATAGCAGTGAGGACAATAACGTCTGGGAGAGCGCAGAAGTTAGTAAACCTAAATTGCTGTTATTTCTGTGATGG
Organism: Hymenoscyphus scutula; assembly: GCA_001399465.1. NCBI lineage: Eukaryota > Fungi > Ascomycota > Leotiomycetes > Helotiales > Helotiaceae > Hymenoscyphus > Hymenoscyphus scutula. The sequence goes on from LKTO01000200.1 coordinate 60,597, forward strand.
AAAATACTCACTGGTGTCTTTCTCTTCGGTGGTGAACAACTTCTCAATCTTATCACCAACCTCTCCATCAGGAGTCTTAACATCATCTTTGGTCTCTCCATCATCGGCCATCAAGGAAAGGAATCCATCATCGGAAATATCAAGCTAGAGGAGAGCCTGTTAGTATCTTCTCGCCTGGACACGCAGAAGCCTGGGAAGCTTACCAACTGGTATTCCTTACGGATAACATTAGGGACGTCCATGTTGTGGGTGGATGGGCAAAGCTCTTCGAGCTTCTTGCCGGTGAAGATATCGATGGCGACGAGATGGACTTTGGCGTGACCGTGCTTGCCAGTCTTGGAGGTGGACATGTCGACAATCTTGCAAGGACGGTTCTTGATGCAAACGAAACCGTTCTTTCTCAAGGCCGAACATTGCATGGGGTAGGTAGCAGAGGCGCCTGCATCGGCGGAATCGAAGGTGTGCTCATGCTGTTACCAGGAGGACATGTTAGCCATTTCGTCCTGGTTGGATTCGTGACGTTATTCCCAAAAGCGCCATGATCGATCTCCTCCGAATGCGCCCAACCGACACCGATCATGGTGGGGTGTGCCTCGTGCGGGGTCTGGAAGAAAAAGTGAATCGGTCTTACCTGCGCGTCGTCCGCCATCTTGAATGAAGTTGCAAGGTAAAGATGGAATGAAGAGGAGATAGGGGCAGTTTGGGTATGGCGAGGAGACCAAGGAGTGGAATAGATTGTCGGGAGGATGAGGTGGGTGGATTGCGACTTGGGTTGGAAGTAAAGACTTTCGAGTTTCGAGAAATGTGCGGCTAGGCTAAATATTGGGTCGGTCAAGCTTTGGGCCAATTAAGCGGGGTCAATTTGGAGGGTGCTTAGGGCGGCGAGTCAAGGATGGTAGCGGTTGGAACATCCTATGGTGACACAATTATCTATTCTCAATCCATTGTTTGAGGATTCTAGAATAATCAGGATCGACTATCCAACTGTCTACCTAGTAGGGTGTTTCTTTGGATTTTACCACCTCCACAATATGCGCGATAGTGACTGCCGCTTTTATTCTCTTTCGCAGCTACGGCGAAGAACCGGGCTAGACTCCGTTCCATCTTCTACCTATACCTTACTTGGAGGTCCTTACTCACTCGGTCTGGCTCACAAATATCTAGGCAGGGTTTGGTAGTATACTCAAGTACGTGTACTAGTAGGTATGAGTCAAAGTCTCTCCTTGAAGGTTGGTAACTTCTTGTTTCTCAAAAATAGTCGAAAGTGCTTGTCTTCCTAGGCTTATTGATTTAAGGCACTTGTAATATATTCTTCAACATTTAGAGAAACTGGCTTAGATACTGTCCTTTCAAGCTCCTTTGTTATTTGACATAACCTGGGTTGGCATGTGTTGAATCGTTCTGAAGAAAATGTAAATAGCCAGGTAGATAAGCATGGATAGTTTGATATACGAGTACGGAGACCGATTTAATCATTAATGTTCGGATTCACAATGTTAATCTAGAATCGGTCAGCTCACTATAAAGCAGACCAGTTCCAAACCTCTGTCGATAACTTCAAGAGGTTCAAGTGCCGCGCCTTCAAACCCTCGAGTGCCGCCTCAATCCTACTCAAGCTAACTCGTTTAAGAAACCTTCAACTCCTTGAACCTGGAAGCTCCGGCCACCAGGCTTTTGGTTTGACGCATTCCGCCCCATCTCCAATTGCTCACCTGCACCCACGAATAGTGCTTCCATTCCGCCATGGTTCTGCCAGTCTCCGAGAGGCTTGATATTTCAGACTGAGAACCGGTCTTGATGCCACGAGGAGGAGGGGGATATGTGGCTCGACCGGTTATCGGGGCATTCGACGCCTGCATCTGCTGGTTCTCCACCACCAGCAAACAGGTCCTACTCTCCAGCACCACGTCGGCAGAGTAATCTAGGACCTCCTTCCGCCCTACCAAGACCAGGCTTTAATCCTCGGTCATCCTCCCTGTCCCTCATTTCAAATGACTCTACGACGTCTTTGTTGTCCTCGCGGCGTCCCAATGGATCGAACCTCAAACGGACCGCAACCACAGTAGATGCGCCAAATCCTCTAGATGTTCTGGATAAGATTGTGGGAGATGATACCTTCTCAGCGCGAAAGACCTTAGTAGAGAAGGAAGCTGCTGAAGACTTCGAACTGGAGCTGGATTTTGATGGCCTCGGACTACATGAAATAGCGGAGGCTCAGCGAGCGTCGGGGGGAATTACTTCGCAGAGCCTGGAAGAATGTATACTTTCCCATGGAACTCCGGATGGACAAGTACTGACAGTCTGTGTTAGTTGAGAGAGACAGGTCCAAGTTCGATAGCCTGCACCAATCGATCCATGACTGCGACGAAGTTCTAAACAGTGTCGAACTCAACCTAAATAGTTTCCAGAACGACCTGGCTGCCGTTTCCACCGAAATAGAGACATTACAAGCACGTTCTACTGCGTTGAGCGTAAGATTAGAGAATCGAAAATTGGTAGAAAATGGCTTGGGCCCTATTGTAGAGGAAATCAGCGTGTCCCCGGCTGTTGTCAGGAAAATCGTGGAAGGAGCTATTGATGAAGCCTGGGTTAGAGCTTTGGCCGAAGTGGAGAAACGTTCCAGAGCCATGGAGGCCAAGTCAAGGGAACACAGGAATATAAAAGGCATTGATGACCTCAAACCACTATTGGACAATCTCACCAAGAAGGTCCGTCAAACTGCAAGTATATCATGGCCCTACTGACTTTTCTAGGCTCTCGAGAGAATCCGAGACTTTCTTGTTGCCCAAGTCAAGGCATTGCGTTCACCTAACATCAATGCCCAGATCATACAGCAGCAGCACTTTATTAGATACAAGGATTTGTATTCGTTCTTGCACAGGCATCACTCCAAGCTAGCTGAAGAAATCGGCCAGGCTTACATGAACACGATGCGATGGTACTTTTTGAACCAGTTTACCCGTTACCATAAAGCCCTTGAGAAAGTCAAGGTCCACGTGCTCGACAAATACGATCTTCTTGGGCAAGATGATGGAACTCGAAAGACAAATATTTTGTCAAGTTCCAAAAATGGTGGGCCACTACACGACGCATTCAATTTGGGTCGCCGAATCGACCTTCTCAAGACGCCCAACCAAACTGCACTTTCCTCATTCTTAGCAGAAGAGGACAAGTCAACACACTACCTAGAATTTACATTCCGGAATTTCAATCTCGCACTTGTCGATAATGCTTCAGCGGAGTATTCCTTTCTGACCTCTTTTTTCTCGCCAGCCCTCTCTTACTCAGTCATATCTCGGCATTTCAACTACATATTTGAACCCACATTCAATCTCGGGTTTAATCTCTCGAAATCTCTTTTCCACGAAACATATGATTGCTTGGGACTTCTCTTATGTGTGAGATTAAACCAACACCTTGCATTTGAGCTGCAACGACGTAAAATCCCGGCTGTCGATGGGTACATCAACGGAACTAGGATGATGCTGTGGCCACGATTTCAAGTTATAATGGACCAACACTGTGAATCGGTTCGGACAGTCACCAATGGCGTTTCCACGCGCAAGCCATCAGCTTCCGAACAAGCCAAACAGTCTGCCGCTCCGCACTTTATGACACAGCGCTTTGGTCAATTTTTGTACGGCATTCTAGCATTAAGCACTGAAGCAGGTGATGACGAACCTGTTTCAACAAGCTTGATCAGACTTCGAAGTGAGATTGAAGCATTTTTGACCAAGACAAGCAAGGGGTTTGGCGATGCTAGGAAACGAGAACGATTTCTCTACAACAACTACTCGCTGATCCTCACTATCATTGGGGACGTTGAAGGTAAATTGGCTGTTGAGCAACAAGAACACTTTGAGGGACTGAAAACAGCATTTGCCGGAACGTAGTTAGATTCTTAGATCCGTACCCTGTAAAATACAATCTATTCTTTGCCATCTAAGATTTTCCCAAGTGTATCTGTCACAAAGTTGTACAATGACAAGCGACCCCATAAGTCGCCTAGTAAACCAGATTGCCTCCCGGCCCATAAAGAAAACACCCCGATGAAAACGGCCAATCCAACAGTCCGAGTCGGTTTCCTATATCTCCAAAGCGTCTGGAAAATTTTGTCACGTCGTTCTGCCCATTCCAATTCCCGCACTTGTTTTTCAAAGTATAATTTGCCCTCATCTAGTGTTTGGTTGATAACTTGATCGGGCCGAAGGGCTGTTTTCAAAACACTGAATTTTGATATGGATTTCCAATGTCTTAGAGTTTCTGGAGGGTGATTTTCGATCAGCTTCACTGTGCCTTGAATCAACGCTTCGAGATCCAAGGGCTTCGGTAGTTTTGAGAGGATTGAGTGGAGCATCTCGGGTTCATCCGCAGGTGTCTCAAACAGTTCGTCTGAACGCTGAAGCACAATCTGGGCAAACATATACACCGAAAACACGGCTTCACGAGCCAAAAAGACATCGAATAACCGAGAAATATCGCCGTATTCCTGGATATCATGCGCGTACATTGTGAGTGTTCCCGAAAGGGCAAAAAATGGTTGGGTTTCGGAAAGGTGATGATACAGTTTCGGACTGACGGCATATAAGATGGCTGGTATAAGGCGTAATTGGGCTAGCGCCGGCGTGAGAGTGGGAAGCATGAAGTCGCGGATACGCAGAGTCGAAAGTCGAGACACGGCAACCGCACGGCGTTCTGGCTCCAATACCAAGAGGAATACCTGACAGATGTCATGGTAGCCCTGGAAGTAGCATAGATATGGTTGGCGGCGTAAAACCTCTGTTATCAAATCCGAAAGCTCCTCTTTCTTCTGGATTAGATCCTTTGAGGATTGGTCTGTGCGAATAAATCAGCTCAGCTTCTGCTTTTGCCTCAAGTGATATGTGACAATAAAACGGCATGACGTACTATTAGGATAATATATAAAGGATCTGTTCACATCGAGTTGGACCTGGTATTCGTCGCGATGCTTTGGCAGCTGCTTCCAACCTCCGCTGCCCTTCTTATCCTGCTCCTCGTCGCTGCTGCGACTCGGTTCCCCTAGCAGTAAAGGCCCTAGAGTTGAGCATCAGCTTTGGCCTTGTGAGGGAAGTTCCGTTGGGTAGCAATTGGGTACGAACATGCCAGTCTGCGGAGGTCGTCAGAGACCAGACCTCCTTCGCTGGTTGCCAACGTCTTCAACCTGTCTACATCTTTCCATTTGCACGCGTCGCGGGTTTCCAGAGTCTTTTTCTTATATCGGTCGAGGTGAGATGAGGGATCGTGTTCCTTAAGGAGGGTTTCCACATTTGATTCCATGTCGCGGACAGAGGTCCATGGATCCGTCAATCATGGCAGTTTGTCGAGGAGTAAAGGGGAGAGGAGACAAAGTTGTCGCATTCCTTTGAGGTGTTCGGAGAAGGGGTTTAAGGGTTTTTTGGTCGGTCTCAGTCCTTTGGCGCAGCTCTCTGGGCTCTCGCCAAAAGATTTAGCGCAGCCGCGACCCTGAAAAGAGCTCTCTTGCAGATGATCCAGCTGCAGGACGGACAGGCGAGGCGAGGCGAGGCAGGGTGTACGAAAATGATCTGTCAATTCCGGTTCAACACCAAAGACTGGAGTGCTGAAAAAGAGGGGGGATTGCACTTTTCAAGAGCAAACTCGTCCTTCTGCCATCTTTGCAAGGCGTCTGCTGTCTCCCTTTGCACCGTCGCCGCTGGCTGTCGCCTACAAGTACCCGATCCACGGGTACCAGTACTACAACAGCCTCGTCGCAAGGCTACCACGGACTTTCCGCTTGCCCATTTCTCCAACTCTGTTGTTTGTCTCTTTTGGGGCCTCTTTTTCCCTCCTCCATCTGCAGGGGAGCTATATCCGTTGCGGCTCTGAGATTCGAGATTCGTCCCGTTCCCCCGAATAGCCTCAACCTCCTGCTTTGACCAGTGTCGCGGGTAACAACCAACTCGAGAGGAACCAACCCCAACCCAACCCAACAGGTGAGGAACCGCCTCGAGGTATTCGGTAGGCAGCACCTGCTCCAGCCGACTCACCACCTCATCACCCGAACCTCTTTATTGCCATTCCCACCCATTCTTTCGGTCGATTGCATGGCACTGTCGTGAGCATCTGGTATCTGGTCGTCGTCATGGCTTTCGAGACGAGCTCCCTGGTCAACGGGCAATGGACGACCCGAACCGTGGGCTTCGATGCTGTGTTACAGCACTACAACAGAGAGGACAAGGAAGCTAGAATGGCTCACATCGAAGTAGAACAAGCTCCAACCCTCGGCTTGTTGACCCAGACGGTAATACGTAGTCCCCTGGCTCACTGGATCTTGCCAGTGCGTCTGCGCAGCCAGGAAAGCAACGATGTTGCCTTTATAGGGGTAAGAGCTTTCTTCTCCTTGCAATTTGAATCCTAGAACCGATTTCTCGTCCCTGGAGTATCACCTCCTCTTGAATCTTGGAGGCCGCAGTATTCTTCTGGTTTTTGGTTCTTTCGATTTGTGAATTCTCAGTCCCTTTCCGCTCCATTTATTCTGCCTAAGGGCAGCCATGTCTTCTTGATTCGGTCCCAATGCTGATTGCCCCAGGATGACTTCGTCCAGGTCAAGGAACTGCGACCAGATCGGCAGCTATGGGATGTCATCAGAAAAGAAAATTTTGGTGCTCGAATTCGAAATGCTCGTGTAGTGGGCTCAATGAAAGCTTTCCATAGCGAAATAAACAACGGTCTTGGGAGTCAACTCATCAAAGACGAAGAAGATGATATATCAATGGATGAAACCCCCAACACTCAACACAATGGTCATAGGGAGGTGCCTGTTCTATCCCCCCAATTAATACTCTTGCAACTGGAGACCGGAGATTCTGTCTTTTTGATGCTCCGGCAGAACGAGACAGGAGGCTTGGAATTTGTCTCTAGCGTTCGCAAACGCGTTCCCAAGACGATGCTTAATCTGGAGCCAGGCACACATCTTGCGGTCGATCCAAGTTCTAGATACATGGCCGTGGGATGCTCTGAATCTCTATTCGTCGTCTATGCATTGCATTCAAGATCAGAGTTATCCGCACAGTACCGACAGGGGGGACCGATAGATCCCATTGAGGGGCAAAACCAAAAAATCATCAATACACGTGGCGTCGTTCTCAACTTGGAGTTTTTATATCCATCAGCAGACGATGATGCACATATTATCCTCCTCGTCTTGGTAGTTAGGAAGGGCAGAACTCGAATGATGATCTACGAATGGGAGACGGGCAGAGAGCTAAACGACATTCAGCCCAATGCACCAAGGGGTATCGGATTGTCATCCGAGTGCCAAATGCCTTTGTTTGTAATTCCATTGACGATTAAGTCAGCATTTCTACTCGTCTTCGACGAGTATGTCAAGGCGTGTCAGCGGTTCTTGGAGGGTACCCCAGTCTTTACGGACATTGAAAGTGTGAGGATAAACAATCCCGTAACACCTTTACATCATGGAAAGGGACACCCTTTGTGGACGGCATTCGCTAGACCTGCGCGCGGGGAGTACTTTACCTCCCAGGGACGCGATGACATTTATCTGGTACGCGAGGATGGTGTCCTCAGGTTTCTCGAGGTTGATATAGAAGACCCTTATCTTGTCAAAGCGGGTGTGAACGTTGGTCCATTGGGGAGCAACTGTGGTACCGCTTTAGCATGTCTGAGTTACGACACCTGGCGGACCCAATCCACCCATGGGGGAGGTGGAGATTTGCTCGTCACAGGTGGTTCTTCATGTGGGGGAGGGTCATATCTAGTGAGTTACATGTCTTTGGCAACTCCGGCAGTTCATAGAAACGCTGGCAAAGCTGTAGAACTAATCGTAACTATATAGGTTCAAGCAAGAAGAACACCAACTTTCATAGAACCAATTCAAAATTGGTCTCCGTCGGTAGACTTGGCGACAACATACAAACCTCAAAGCTCTGAGCCTGCCAAGGAACCTGCACCACTACATCGACGGACAGAGACCCTTTTTAAACCAGATCGAGTTTTCACTTGTGTTGGCAGAGGGTCAACTGGTTCGGTTGCCGAACTGCGACATGGTTTTGAAGCAAAGTTGGGACTTGAGGTAGACTATCCGACTTATATTCTGGAAGCGTGGGCTTTGTGTCCGTCTTTCGGTTCAGGTGCGGACGATGATGGCTCTTTGTTCCTTCTTTCTCTCCCAGATCGATCGGCAGTGCTTCGACTTTCAGGGGATGCTTCTGCCATTACCGATGATGAAGAGAACACACAATTCGATTTGCGTTATCGAACAATCACAGCTAGTATGCACAGAAGTCATACAATACAAGTTACAGAGCAATCTATTGTTATCATAAATGGTGACCTGTAAGTTCATCCATTTTCTCGCCGCCACCGTTTTCCTATGGCTGATTTTCGTAGGCATCATATGTATGAGAGAGAAGAACTCCTTCGTATAGAGGATAACGAAAACAAAGTATTACTGGGATATGGGGCAATAATCAAAAACGCCGTTATCTATGAAGACTGTGTCTGTTTTACGACAGAGCATGAAAATGCTACGTATCTCCAAGTCCTGAGGTTGAACGACACCAACGGGATCGAGACGAATGATTCAATCACGCGCTCCCCGCCTGTGGTGCAAACAATTGGCGGGAGTTTACCCCAAATTAGTAGTATTGGTGTATGCTTCGTGGGACAGAAACTCCATACTATTACCGCAGAGAAGATCGACCAGTCAACTTCTCTCAAATTCACAGCAATTGAGAGCACGGGGTCGCACACTATACACATACCTACGACGTACTATGGAAAAGACATTGCTATTGGAGATATCACCAGCATTGCTGTATCGTACAAACAACCTGGTTTTCTTACTATACTTTGTGGTACACGTAATGGACTTGTGCTCACAATTCTATTGGATAACGAAAGTGGTTTGGAAACAAGCTTCAGCTGTGATCGATTTGGTTTGAATGAAGCCATTGTTACGAGAGATGTCCACCCAAGTTCGAAGGATCTCTATTTCGTGGTCTGCGACTCAAAAGTCTACGGTCTGACCCCCGGCATCAGGAGGAATGACATACAACAAGTATGGCTTACAGACGTGTTGAGGCCAGAACTTGGCCAACCAGATATAAATTCGATTGCAAGATTGAGGCCAAACCTTTCCGGTGGAGCTGGTGGTGGTGTTTTGGTGGTAGCCGGGGAAAAACTACTTTTGGCTAGTTTCAGTACTCAGGAGAAAACGGTTCCACGATACTTGGCAGTCAAAGGAACACCAACGCGACTCCTTTACTCGCATACACTGGAGGTTCTCATTGTGGCAGCAATAGTCGAAGGAAGAATCACACTTCTTCTCCTGGACCCGGATACCGGCGATGACCTCTGTGTCCCGTGGGATGCCAGGAACCAAGTGTTCCTTGAATTTCCCAAATATCTTGGTGGGACCAACGAGACTATATATCACCTGCTGGAATGGTCTTATGTCAAAGATGACCAGACCTTTCATTTCATCATTGTGTGCACAAGTTCAGGGAGGCTTTTGATCTTGAAGCCAATGCAGTACCCGGAGCAGAAAGGTCCTAATTGCGGCAGGTCTAAAATCAGGGTCATTACCAAGCATAGTTGGAAGTGTCAGGATCCAATATTCTCTGTCGTTGGGGTTCCAAGCGGTCTTGTGTGGTGCTGTGGGCACAAACTATATTACGACGTTCTCGAAAGGAAAGACTTCGTGCGCTTGGCTGAGTATGAGCTTCTTTCGCCTGCGACTTCGCTGATGTATGGAGACGGTGTTATATATGTTCTCACCAATTGTCACTCACTTGAAATTCTCAAAGTCATGGACAGCGGTAACGGGGGGCCAATCGAGCTCGTCAAAACACATGTCGATGAGATTTCCCGCAACACTTTACACCACGGAATTGTCACGCGTGGATTGGAAAATCCGATTCATCTACTCGCAGACAAGCATTCTTCGGTCGTTGGGCTGTGGGCAACACGCGATACCAAAGCCGATGCACTTGAGACAATCTTTGAGGCCCAATTGGCCCATTCCATCCTCAAATTCCGCCTAACAAATTGTCGCCCGGTGTGGGATTCATCTTGGAAGAACACTTCCAGCCAGTTGTTGATTGAGCATGACCGGGAAGTGCATTCTCCCGAGACCCTCGGTGTGTCGATCAACGGCGCTCTATCTCACTTCACCGTTCTCCGATTTGAAGCTTGGAGATTTCTAAGGTTCTTCAATAATCTTGCCTTGCGGTCGCCAGATGTTTGCGAGTTCTCCTTCAAAGCCGACGAGATGCCATTGGAGCCACTGAGAACTCCCAAAATCATGATGCATATCGACGGAGATATCCTCAAGCGCTGTCTGGATGGCTCCCATTTGGAAGAGCTTCTAGAAATCGGCACAGACAGTCATGAAGCCCATGAGAAATGGGAGAAGTTTTTTGAAATAATACAGGCGTTGCATCAAGGGAATCTTCAGAAGGATGCTGATCCTGCTATTTATGTGGACCAGGCTTATGAGGATCTCTGGTTCTTTTTGAGACCGGTGTTGTAGATTCTCATCTACTGGTGATGTGTATATGAGGGTGGATGGATTTCGGGCGTAGGTATGGGAGGATAGTTCTTTTACATAGGTAGGTACAGTACGTTGTCAGTTGATTTTATGAGAAATGAGACCATGATTCTGGGGTATGGAAGGCTGATGAGAGGTGAAACAGGTGAAACAGGTGACTGGGACGTTTTTGTTCACTAATTTTGAAATAATCCCAACTTCCTTTATTCAACCTCGTTTTTCTACATTTTTGGCAAAATTTCTATGTTTCCAAGTAAACACAGGAGACGTCCTATAGAAGCGACACTTCATTTAATTAATCAATGTATTCAATAGGTAGTGAACGAAACAACCTTGTACTCTGCGAGGACTATGAAGATAGCCTAAAACACAATGTTTTTAGTTGAACATCCGAAGTTCATTCAACGAACTCTGTTATCCCTTAATTTTTGCTCAATAGGTTTTTATAAGGTACCATACAAGACTGGTAGAATGGAATTTCGACAGAATTGCACACACGGGACAACTAGAATTATCAAAAGAGTATGACTACAAAATAGCTTCTTCAAAATGTTGAGCCAAAGAGCTATATCTGCGGGAGGTGATCAAGTGTCGTGTTTTGAGTAAAGTGGTATCCAAAATCAAACACCCGATCCTCTGATACTCGTACCAGCACCAGTCCAACCTTTGAGCCCTTGATTTTCCTGATATGATTCCAAATCACGACGTATTACAAAACCGAAACTCCTTGCCACACTTCCAATCGAAATATTGAAATTACATCCGCTTTCCCGATTTCCAAGCACGAGATCGAGTAAATTATACAGGTCGATAGCAAGTGCCGATCGGAAAGAACAAGATTAGAAGGAATCGAAGGAAGCGAAGCAAATAAAAAACTCGGTTCGACTACTGATAATAGGGTTCGTATATATGTATGACACAAATGACCTGCTTACTGCAAGGGAATCCTTCTGAGAGGGTACGAGGTACGAAGCGGGATGGTTCATTCCTCCCCGTGATATACGTATCTCGTAGTAGACGAGACAATAGAGCAAATCCTCCTTCACACTTGCACAACGGGAAACTGGAGAAAGCTAGCGTCTAGCTATGTGGCTGGAATATGGTGCTCCGTTAAAAGGACCTAACACACTATGAAGCCTTATGAGGAAAGTGGGATACTGCCATGTGGCAGGGCAGGATTTATTGTGTTCCTTCGACCGAAGAAGCGGTGGGGAGGGAATGCTGTGTTTGCATGGGAAATTAAGCGAAGGAATCTTGCCATGTGGTGGGGAAGGATTGCAACGTGGGAGGATTCATGTAGTGCGATGGAAAGGAGATTTTGATGTGCCAACTTTTCAAATTTGATTCTTTGCATTTGGTGAGGACATCGAAATGTGGGTGGATGGTTTGAAATCTGAATTTGCGGAACGAAATCAACCTCTTGTGCCATAGCTCTCAGGTTCTTGGTGTAGGAATGTCACACAGTTGGATTTCAACCCGAGACCACTCAAATCCAATTGCCGTGGAAACATGGAATAGGTAAGTCGTACTGCCAGCTCGCCTTAATGATACAACTCCAGAATTTGAAGGAGAAGGCGCAATGCAAATCACGATACAGGAGTTTTGAAGTTGTGTTTCTACCTGGATCAAACAACGCCCTACCGAAATTAACCACTTCCAAATCAGGAAAGACCCAACCAACATCGCCTGAAGCTTACATGGTTGTATTATGCATTACACCCAACAACGTACCAACAACGTGGCAATCCTTTTCTAGAAACCCGAAGGAACGTTTTGCCACGTGTATGCGGCGTGTATTTGATTCAACTGATGTGCCTAATGCAGTGTTGCGTGCCGAAGGGAGGCAGCTTCAACAGACTCTTCGTCAGTTTTGAGAGAGGCTGACTGTGAACTCGCTACGTGATAGGATGTAATACGGCAGGTCCGATTTTCAACCTTCGGGGACAAAAGAGATTTGGTTACCGTTTTGCAGTGCTGCTGTTTAGAATTACGTGTGTATTTTGATGTTTGGGTATTTCGGTAAACATCGAGATAGTTGGCAACATTGTACACCCTTGAATAATTGACAACTTATCAATTCTTTGAACAGACCGTTGGAATGGATCGCGGTAGAAAATTTGTCAAATAACTGATGTAATGTACCGCTATTACATACCTGGTTCCCCCAATAGAATGATTTGTGGCAATCGACACGGAAAATACTGAGCATAGACTGAACTCTCCCAGCTTCGTGTGGCCATTGCTAAGTTTATCCCCTTTTCCCAAGAGAAAACAACCGTGTGTCCACGAATGATGAAAATTTGTTTGCTTTCCGACCCACACTTGGCCATTCCAATGCACTATAGCGCGTGCAACGGACAAACTTGACACACTTGCTCTCTGGTTCAGCAAGATTCCACGAATCCGACACGTAGCTGAGCGGCACAAAGCATCAAGCGCCAAGTACGAAGCATGGTTGGATCTCGTGGCCCTTCGTCCTCCTCCCTGATCCCATTAATAAGTATATCCACTGGGTATCTGCAGGAAGCCGTGAATCAACCACTCCGCTGGGAATTTGGTTGAGGGGTGTGCCACAAGGGAAAACCGACATTGAGAAAAGGAGTTTCTGTGCCGTAGCTGAGGCGTTTAAGCAGTCTAATGCAAAATGTAGACATTAAAAAGAAGAAGGTCCTGCGGCATGTGACTTCCCAGGTTGCTCTACAGTCAGTGTAAACTTGCAGCAATTATTCAAAAGTTGTGCAAGTTAATTCACAAGACTCAAGTGAGCAAAAACTCGCTTCTCGACGAACCACTTTCCTTTGACAAATTCCCACCCCCTTTCTCAGAAACGGGAAGGTGACCCGTCTCTTCCTTTTATAGCATTCCATGCCAGCTTGTGGCGTATGTGCAGCGGATCTGATGAAGACCGAGAAACTGGGAAAAGGGCAGACTGGGGAACAACGTGGGATATTGCCCGAAGTGCATGGCATGGTCTCGTGGCCTGCCAAAGAAGAAAAGTGAAACGTTCTGGAAATGTCTTCGAGGTGGAGGAACCAGCACGAGACTACTTACCGACGTGTTACTTAATATTTGGGCCCTTCGATGGGCCGAATGTTGAGGGAGGAGAACGGGAGCAACGGCAGTAACCGCCCGGACGAGACATTCAAGGCGCCGCGCCAAATTAGGATATGGATTATTACGGTAAGAGGTAAAATGTAAGTTATTGAATTAACTTAACACCAGACAATTATGGAGATGATCGGAAGTCGTCTCGTACTAGTACTGGTACTGTACACAAATGGATTTCTTGCTTCCGAGACAGTCGTTCCACCCGCCCTACTCGTACAGTAGTTGGCCAGTCGAGTACGGTGGTGTAACGGTGTGAAATTTGGAAACACGTGGAAATCTTCCTCTCGGAGATTGCAGTCGATCGTCATTATTAATTCACCTTCATCCTGTTGATCACTCATGATTGTGTGATATGATTTGGGTTTGAGGGATGATAGATCATGGACATAAAAAAAAATTGTATTTCGGCGAATCCGCTCTCGGACAGTCGGAGGATCGGGGAGAGATTCAGTCCGCCAGGCCAGGAGTAGAAGGCTTCTAGAAGGGTCATGGAAGGTGATTAGAGCCTTACTCTGCCACCCAAATTTAGTTGTCGTGGAGTCGAGAGAGAGATGAGTGCCACCGGGGTCATTGGCGCAACGTGGGAAAACGTGGAAATGGGCAGTGGCACAACTGATTTGCTCATCAACCCCAGCTCATTAGCGCTGACTTACTTTTCTGTGAGGCTGGCTGGCTAGCAAGCTAGCTGACTGACGGACGGACTTGGCTTGGGTTGGCTCTGAGTGTTCGCAATTAAAACTATCGCCACTCCTCACCGCGTATTGACTTGTTCCCGAGAAAGGATTCTATATTGGTATTTGTGAAATGTAGAAACGATCAGCTTTTTGTGCTTAATAGCAGAGACCACGCCACGCCTCTCCATCCTTGCTGTCTAGGTTTGGGTTGAGATCTGCGCTGTCTATCACCACCAACCTGGAAGCGACCGAATGTCAACAAGCTTGAATTTGAATGCCGATCCAAGAAATGCCAGATTAAGCAGCCACCAGTTACATATATTGCAGATTGCATGGGACATTGTAAATACCTAAATCCTATCCCCCACCACCAATGTTTAAATCTCGTCTAGTTCCTGCTCACCCTACCTACTCTCATTCCGTAGATTCCGTACTCGTACTTACCCGAGCCCAACACAGGGCTGAGATGAACCGCCCAACGGGCAATTATGACCACGTGTAGGTGTGCCGAGTTCCATCTTTGACTCATGAGAAAAATCGACTGTTTCTCCTCTATTCCCGATGAAGAAGCCTTCTCCGTCTCTGCAGCTGCCGTAACATCCCCGCTTGCCACAACTTCGCAGTGCATTCGCAAAACCTTCCACTCACAATCGTGGACCTGTCACAAAGGGCGGAACCAGCAGCCCATAGTGGATGCTTTCGCATAAAACCTTTTTCTTGACTCGCCGCCTGCGCTGAAAAAAGACCAGAATCCTAGTCACCATGTGGTCTGACCTCATGAGCCGGTGTGCTTCGAACGTGTTCGGCTAAAGGAGTAAAAACGTGGAAAGATAAACCCAATGTACCGCTGCTTTTGCCAGATTCTTCAAATGAGGGGTTACAAACTGCTTGACATTTGGAAGCTAGTCTTTTTTGTGCTGTCTTGTAACTTTTACTCTACTGTATCCTCTCGATATAGTTCTACCGTGTTCAACTCAACGCCTTGAAATTCGGCTCGTTGAGTAGCGAGATTTAATTAATATTAATACCGATATCGCTCGAGTTCGATACCGCCGTGATCAGTGTCAGTGTCGTGTTAGGTTCTGACAGCCATGCCGCTTCTGTGTGCCGTCCCAAGGTAAATTTACTCCTCATTTGTAGCACACGACATGTCGTTTCTCTGTGACATGTTGAACCACAGCTTGCACATTTTCCATTCTACCGTGGCGGAGTGATTCCACGATGAATGACAAGGCCCCTGGTCGTGATCGGTAATCTGAAAGCTGTGCTAATGCCGAACGGTTATATTTCCTCTCCCGGCCTTTTTTTTTGGTTTTGAGAAAGGTCCTCGTTTTTTTAATATATTTACTCATCTGCGTCAACGTTTCCATCTTTGTGGATTACGCTAGATCGACGTCCGAATGCGGGACGATTGATTGATATTTAGTGGGGATTTCGAAACACCACTCACTGTCGAGCAGGGATAATAAAAAATGACAGCAATCTTTTCCTTTTTTTCTCTTTCTCAAACCGCGTGGCAGGCTGGTAACTTTTTAAGCCGATTTCGAGAAGCCGAGGATTGACGAATCTCTGTGATTGGGAAGCTCAAAATTTCCTTGCTCAAACGCTTTTCTATTATCACCGACATTCAATAGAGAGAAGACACGCATGCGCCAAGCGGAGATGTCGAGACGCCGGATTGCCGCAACTGGTCAAGCAAATGGTGAGTTATTCGTATAGGCATGGTTAGCTTGCTGATGCTTTCTTTTTACATACCCGCCTACGGAGATGAATCGGATTCTGCTAGTTCGCGAAACAACAGCGACCTGTTTCAGTTTCGGGTGTTTTAATGGGGACGAGGACGATTAAAACCAGCGGGGATCTGATAGAAATATTATGCCAAGCAAATGAATGACGTGTGACTGGACTGTAACTGTTAGGTTACTTAGGCGAGATGATATCGGGATCATGTCGGATCTCGTTGTCTGTGAATCTTGTGTTTCCAAGCTGGAAATAGAAATTCCTAAAGTTAGGCCATAAATATACTCAAACAAGCGCGCGAAGAAGCGTCTGCGGGATGGATTGGATCGCCAGACGGCGACTGAGATGACTGATGGCTGACTGGGACTGGCCACCTAATGGTCAAGTGACATGCGCTGCTTTGAGGCGCTGTCTTTTCCACACAGAGTTCGTAGATCTCTTCCGCTTCCTGGGACTGACCCGAACGTCAGCATTTCCCCCCCGTACATATTTTATATGCGGCTGACCTAGACGGCACACTTGCAGGAGCACACCGCAAGATGATGATACATTTAGAAGGCGAATGTTGGTTTCGTACGGACTCTGAACAGGCAGAGCGATATGTGCTGCATATGTTGCGACTTGGGACCTTCCTCTGTTCAGGTTGAAGATGAGCCCCATAATACATAGGCGCTGGTGAGATGAGGCAGAAGTGAAAGCCACCGCGACCTGAAACTATTCAGGGGCTTTATGCACTGCTTCCCTGTCGGCCACGTTCTAGCGCCCTTTGGGGGGTGGAAGTGCAATTGGTGAGAGGTGAGATGGCCTCAGATGGTGCGAGGAGGTTGGTTAGAGGAGGAGGAAGGGGGGCAAGGGGGGGGGGCATTGAGTAAGAGGGCTTCCCTGTGCGTGCAAGACACTCCGGAGGACATCCCCCTTTAGGCGGCTGTTGTTCTCGCTCTCGAAGGAGGGGACGGACATCAGGGGTAAGTAAGCGAGGAGCAAGCCTGCCTCAGGATAGAAGCGATGGCAGGCGATTAATAATTGAATGAGAATCTCTCTCACCATCCCGAGGTCCCTTGATGCTGTTCTCATCTTCCGTATACGGAGGCAGTCCGTAGAGGCGAAGATTTCTGAAGAATTCGGGGTTGTGGTGTGCGTGCGGGTAGATGCGTCGACTTGAGTCAATGTCGGTCATCGTTCTCCAGCTTCCGTGGATTTCCCCTTACCCTGCCTCGTGGCATTTGTGTAAATTAACCTCTGCCCAGCTGCTTCGCCGTGCTATAACCCGTACTCACTTATCTCCGACTCGATCAAGAAGCGTGGCTGCAAGGGTGTTGAGAGACCAATCCGTGCCAATCCCTCGTGCCCCGGCCCAGCCGACATTTCTTCTTTTCCTTCTTCGAAATATTCCACGAGCGACGGCGCGTTGGTCTTCCCCTCCCTTAGGAGTTCTCATCTTTGTTTGTCGAGGACCGCAACTATCAATCCCGTACCTATCAACGTCTATACATACATACATAGGTAGCTACCGAGAGGATTTTGGAATTTGACATCTTGGATCTTGTACGTTACCTACGAACACTACCTTCTTTGCCCTGCATTTCCTGTACTGGTCTCGTACTCTGCTCTTGTCGCCGCACAAGACTGAAACCCCCCGGGCATTTTTACAATCTCTTCAACCCCCCCTCCTCTGCTCCATCGACCACCACCTCTCACCTCCCGTCACCTCTCACCTCACCTCCTCCTCCTCGCCCATCCCCATCTCTCGTGTCTCGGCTCTCGTGGATTTGGTCGGTCGTCGTCGTCTCAGGCTTCTTCTGCCTCTCCTCCTTCTTTGCGGTTGATGCACGCCCTGTCTGGTCCGTCTCTGGCCTGTCTCCTCTCCAGTTACCCTCCTCCTGCTCATCGGCCTCTCTCGACACTTTCTCCGAATCCACTCCACTCGACGCCATTCTCACCACTCACCCCGCCTAGTCTTCCCTTCCCACCCTCGAGGTCCCTGGCTTTATTCACCCACCCATCACTTGCTCGCCGCCCTTGCTAAACCCAAGCTCTTTGTTCCTCGAATTGTTTTGCGTCTCGGGGCGAATTATAGAGCTTGCGGCGGAGGAACGGTCTGTCGTCTTTGTCTTGGTCTCAACGTGGGCGAGACAACATCCATATCTACAAGTCAATTTCTCCAAGTCAGATTGGTGTCACTTCAGCCCGTCCATCTACCACGTCTGCACAGACACAGGGACTAGTAGGCTGCCAATACTATCTAGTCAGCTAAGAGCCCCGATCTAACGCCCTTAGCTCCTGCCTAGTCGTTTAATTTCGCGCCTACCTGCTCTTCCTATTCCCACATTATTCCCACATTATTCCCACCTCACCTAAACCTCCAGCACACCCGACGGTGGCTAAGGTAGAGAGACCAATTCACGCTACGTCCAGCTCCTCCACATATTCCTCCGTCCCTGGTCAACTACGCTACTGGGTACTGGAATTAGTCAACCACTAGCCTAGCCTAGTCTCCCAACCTGGCCATTCCGTCAACCATACTGGTCCCCTCTTCTAGCCTGATTTCTTTTGAAGGGATACGAGTAGATGGCGACTGCAGTTGCAGCCATTCCCCATTCGCAGTCATCTTCACTAGTAGAAGCAACCTGTCACCCTCAAATACCGATCCCAATACCCAAACCCGCCAACCATCTGAACTCTGTGACGTCCAATCCACCCTCCAACCACTCTCCTCCTCCGCGACACCTCCAAACCCAAACCGAACCTTCATCCCAGTCTCCCAACCAGACCCAAGCAGAAACTCAAACCTTAGCATCCACCCAGTCCACGACCAGCTACCCTGACCATTCGTCACTTCCCATAGAACCAACGACCTCTGCCACCTCCCTCGTGCCGTCCCCGAATACCGTCAAGGCGCTACGAGCCAACTACAAACATCGTCAGTCAGTCTTGTCAACCAATTCTTCGAAAAATCGACCGTCACTATTCAATCTGGCAGCAACATTGGCCCGAGACAAGACGAACAGTGCAATTGCGAGTCTATCGGAGCCCTCACTCTTGGGGATTCGCAAGTCGTCGAGCAGTCTATATCTCTCCTCCCAAAGTTCACCAACCTCACCTTTGACCCACCCCTCGAGTTCTGCCCTCGAAACGAGCGAGTCGACGTCAACCAGCACGAGTCCCCCATCGACGGCGTCCCTGTCCCGAAGCACTACGGGTCACTCGAATTCGGCCCAGCAGCAGAGCTTGCTTGAGACGAATCCGCCATCCCAGGCATACACAAACACTTCCACCGACACTCCTGCACCAATTGCATTTGTGCCGGCGGGCAACTCTAACAAAATGCACCAAACATCTTCGCGCTTATTGCGCATGACTTCAGATGATAGGCCATTTACAAGGGTAAGATCAGAATGCTCAATCTATGCAAATGATGGGAAGCTAACGTTCAGTTTAAAAGGACTTCAAAGATCTCTTTGCAACACTGGTTGTTAGCCTACCGCTAGCGCCACATCGTGTGCGCTTAACCAGGATAGAACATTCATTCCTCTCGGAAGAAGCCATCAACAATCTTGGCTCATTGAAGTTTTCACAGTCAAATCGAATGCCAGATCCTAAAGATCCATCTCGAATTGTAACTACGACCACTACAACTACATTTTCAATGGCCCGTGAAATGGCACGATCTGTATGTCAGCGTTTCCTAGAAGCAAGATTCATTGAATCGGCCGATGGCAAGCAGGCAAAGGAATTTACAATGAAGGGTTCAGTCTGGCAATTGACACCCAAAGGCATACACGTTCTGGAGAGATTTTGTTCCAAGAATGGCATTCAGCAAAAGCATGTCACAGAACTTGTTAATTCTCCAAGAAACACAATGCAGCTCGTTATTCTTGAAAGAGATTCATCAACAGACAAATTATCCTCTGATCGCAGTACTATTGAGGTCATATTTCGCCGATTCGTTGGACAAAATGGTCCCAATGTAAAGAGCAGCACTAGCTCAGCCGACTCAGATTCACTGAGCGAGTACAAAGATGGAATTGCTGGTGTGAGAATGGCCCAAGAGCGCAAGATCGGAAACCCTCCAAAAACTGCTTACCAAACTTTTACGGGCAAGGCTGCAACAGATTGGTTAATGGATTGTTGCACAACGGTGGACCGTAGAGAGACAGTGGAAATTGCAACCTTGTTCTTGGAGCAGGATTTGATTTGGTGTGTCCAGATTGACCGAGGCTTTCCGCAACCAGAGAAAGACAAGAATAGATTCCAGCCAACGAAAAATGCAATCTACCAACTCACGGCAAAGGGCCAGGAGGTTGTCAGTATGAATCCCAGAGACCGGACATCAGAGAGTGTTGAAGCTGGTGCTGCGGGTGCAACTCCTGTGTCAAGACCAGGTGTGTCTAGGGACTCCAACACACAAAAGCTGGATAAAATTCTGAATGATGCCGCATTGAGGTTACTGTTCAGAGAAAATCTGCGCGATACCCACTGCGAAGAGAATCTGTCCTTCTATGTTGATGTCGATGAGTTCCTTGACCATTGCCGCAGCGCCATCAAAGCCAGTTCACCAAGCAGAAGTGGTAAGCCATCGGGCCCTGGATCCAACCTCGATTCAGTCAAGGAAACCATGGCATCGGCTTACGGCATATACAACGCATTTTTGGCTCCAGGCTCTCCATGCGAGCTGAATATCGACCATTTACTCCGAAATCAGCTGGCTACTCGAATGACCAAAGCAGTGGGGCAGGATGCTGCTATGATTGACAGCCTCAAGGAGGTCACCAAGTTATTTGAGGAAGCCCAGATTTCGGTTTTCAAACTCATGGCGAGTGTAAGTTGGAGGCACTCCAGGTGTAGATAGCCATCGCTAATAAATATCACAGGACTCCGTCCCAAAATTCATGAAGAGCGCGAAATACGAACAAACTCTGAAGAATTATGATTTCGACTCCCTCACCAGCAGATTTCACAACAGCATGAACCTTCCTGAACGAAGCATGAGCCGATCAAAGCGATGATATTAATACGATCTGTTATGCACACCATAAAAAAAGTTTTTCCCCTTCATATATCAACCACCCTTTAGACGACCTGTACGTCAGTCTCAACTATCGTTGGGTACACAAGGACCCGCGGTAGTTGGAGACTTTGTGTTTTAGCGACTGCATAGATTCCCCACATCATTTCGACATTGAGACTTCAGCGACTTAATAACTTCAATGTCCATAGCTGTGGCTTGATACCCTGCATTTTGGCGGTTTGATACGGTCAATATTTTGTGCTTTGTGTACATTGCATTTTTGGAGTTGCGGTCTTTATGAAATAGAAAGAGAAACTGCTTCATCGGCAGCATTCCTGCACCTGACATGGAAAACCTGACTTGGGAACGGCGGGAGTAAGAAAGACCCGGGAAAGCTGTGTGCATCTACCATGGAAACGAAAAATGTGACGTTGGCTCAGGCACGTCTCTAATCTCGAGACTTCAACGAAGATCACGAGTGTAATTAAAATCAACCACACCTCTATAGAAAATCCTAAAAACCCATTCACTCTGAGCCCATTACGTAAGAACTAATATCTGTGATATATTTCTTCACCTCGTACAGAAATCCATGTATTTTTTGTATTGTCCACTTTATTATTAAGATGACATCTCGAATAATAAGCTCGTAAACTCCGTCTTATATCTAATAGAGGCTGCTGGCTTTTAGTCTGGAATGTAGAGTACAATTTTCGTTATATAACGACTATTAATTAAAAATAAGTCCCACTTAATTTATGACTACTCCTTAGAGAGTCGACTATAATAATAACAATAGCTACACCTACTATTATACCTTGTATCTGCGTAGTATTCCTAATCTCTACCTGTATACTCTTTATTTTTAAGGAGAAAATTCAGTGTAGAAACAAATGTATATAACAGTAAATGATAGTTTTACTCTCTTATTAATTATAAATACGTTAAAATTAAATGAAAATACCTTAAATACTCTCTATTCTATTTAGAGGGTATTTCTATTAAAAAATGTAATAATTAAGAGGTAAAACTGTTTAGCTAAAATTTACTATTTTTACTACTTATTTATATCTAATTTCTATAAGGGCTAGTATATATTAAGTGCTACGAGGGGTCTAAGCGCCTTTTGTCCGCCGTAGCACTCTCTACCTAACTTACTATAGCCGCTGTAAAGGATAATAATAAGTATATATATATATATAACGTGGTTTACCACCGAGCGACGCATATCACCGAGCGACGCACTTTCCCCTACCCTGCCACCTAAATGGTAAAATTAAATAATCACAACATATTATATTAATTAATCTGAATCTGAATCTGATGA